>JASANF010013009.1:0-25309 GCA_030248245.1 Trissonchulus sp. WLG1_4 | reverse complement strand
TGTTTTTCTTGGTTCAGTTACGTATGCTATGGACAACGAAATGTTGTGCAATTGGTTAAGAAACATTTCCGAATTGGCGAAAAAATGTTGTGCAATTCGTTTAGAACCATTTAGAATTGGCAACGAAATGCTGTGCCGAATTGGATTAAAAACATTGCGGAAACAGCGACAAAATATTGCGCAATTAGGTTTGCAGGGAAACGAGTAAAAGAAATGTTTCGCCAAATGTTTGAAAACGTTTTAATCAGAAACGGCGACACAATGTTGCCCGAATCGTTTAAAAACATTTCAGAATTGGCGACGAAATGTTGCGCAAGTCGCTTAAAAACATCGCGGAAACAGCGACAAATATTGGCGCAATTAGGTTTGGGGAAAACGGTAACGAAATGTTTCGCCAAATGTTTGGAAACGTTTTAGAATTAGCGAAACGGCGACAAAATGTTGCGCAAGTCGCTTCAAAAACATTGCGGAAACAGCGACAAAATACATTGCGTTTAAGAAACATTTAGAAAGGAACAGCGACAAAATGTTGTGCAATTCGTTTAGAAACATTGCAGAAATGGCGAAAAATGTTGCCCAAATGGTTTTAAGACATTGCGAAAACGGCGGCGAAATGCTGCACAAATCCGTTTGGAAACATTGCGGAAACAGCGACAAAATCTTGCGCAAATCGATTAGAAACATTTCGGAATTGGCGACGATATGTTGCGCAAATCGGTTTGCAGAAACGGTGACGAAATGTTTCGCCAAACGTTTGGAAACCTTTCAGAAACGGCGACGAAACGTTGCCCGAATAGGTTTGAGGAAACGGCGGCTAAATCTTGCGCAAATCGATTGGAAATATTGCAAAACGGCGACGAAATGTTGCACAATTCGTTAAGAAACATTGCAGAATTGGCGACGAAATGTTGTGCAATTCGTTTAGAAACATTTCCGAATTGGCGACAAAATGTTGGGCAATTCGTTTAGAACCATTTCAGAATTGGCGACGAAATGTTGTGCAATTCGATTAGAACCATTGCAGAAACGGCGACAAAATGTTGCCCAAATCGTTTAGATACATTTCAGAATTGGCGACGAAATGTTGCGCAAGTCGCTTAAAAACATTGCGGAAACAGTGACAAAATATTGCGCAATTAGGTTTGCGGAAACGGTGACGAAATGTTTCGCCAAATGTTTGGAAACGTTTCAGATCAGAAACGGTGACAAAATGTTGCCCAAAATCGTTTCAAAACATTTCAGACTTGGCGACGAATTATTGTGCAATTCGTTTAGAAACATTGCAGAAACGGCGACAAAATGTTGCCCGAATCGTTTAGAAACATTTCAGAATTGGCGACGAAATGTTGCGCAAGTCGCTTAAAAACATTGCGGAAACAGCGACAAAATACATTGCGTTTAGAAACATTTCAGAAACGGCGACAAAATGTTGTGCAATTCGTTTAGAAACATTGCAGAAATGGCGACAAAATGTTGCCCAAATCGTTTAGAAACATTGCGAAAACGGCGGCGAAATGCTGCACAATCCGTTTGGAAACATTGCGGAAACAGCGACAAAATCTTGCGCAAATCGATTAGAAACATTTTGGAATTGGCGACGATATGTTGCGCAAATCGGTTTGCAGAAACGGTGACGAAATGTTTCGCCAAACGTTTGGAAACCTTTCAGAAACGGCGACGAAACGTTGCCCGAATAGGTTTGAGGAAACAGGCAGTAAATCTTGCGCAAATCGATTGGAAATATTGCAAAACGGCGCCGAAATGTTGCACAATTCGTTAAGAAACATTGCAGAATTGACGACGAAATGTTGTGCAATTCGTTTAGAAACATTTCCGAATTGGCGACAAAATGTTGTGCAATTCGTTTAGAACCATTTCAGAATTGGCGACGAAATGTTGTGCAATTCGATTAGAACCATTGCAGAAACGGCGACAAAATGTTGCCCAAATCGTTTAGATACATTTCAGAATTGGCGACGAAATGTTGCGCAAGTCGCTTAAAAACATTGCGGAAACAGCGACAAAATATTGCGCAATTAGGTTTGCGGAAACGGTAACGAAATGTTTCGCCAAATGTTTGGAATCGTTTCAGATCAGAAACGGCGACAAAATGTTGCCCAAAATCGTTTCGAAACATTTCAGAATTGGCGACGAATTGTTGTGCAATTCGTTTAGAAACATTGCAGAAACGACGACAAAATGTTGCCCAAATCGATCCGAAACATTTCAGATTTGGCGACGAATTGTTGCGCAAGTCGTTTAAAGACATTGCGGAAACAGGGACAAAATATTGCGCAAATAGGTTTGCGGAAACGGTGACGAAATGTTTCTCCAAATGTTCGGAAACGTTTCAGATCAGAAACGGCGACGAAGTGTTAATCGTTTAGAAACATTACGAAAACGGCAGCGAAATGCTGCAGAATTCGTTTGGAATCACTACGCAAACGGCGACGAAATGTTGCGCAAATTGATTGGAAACGAAACGGCGGCGAAATGCTGCACAACTGGCTTGGAAACATTGCGGAAACAGAGACGAAAGGCTGCGCAATTCGTTTGAAAACATTACGGAAACGGCGTCGAATTTTTCACAAATCAATTAGAAATATTGTAAAAACGGCGACGAAATTTTTGACACTCGTTTGGAAAGATTTACGGAAACGGCAACGAAATGTTCCGCAAGTCGCTTAAAAACATTGCGGAAACGAGGACGAAATGTTGCGCAAATCAGTTGGCAGAAACGGTGACGAAATGTTTCGCCAAACGTTTGGAAACCTTTCAGAAACGGCGACGAAATGTTGCCCGAATAGGTTTGCGGAAACGGCGGCTAAGTCTTGCGCAAATCGATTGGAAATAGTGCAGAACGGCGACAAAATGTTGCCCAAATCGTTTGGAAACATTGCGGAAACAGCGACAAAATCTTGCGCAAATCGATTAGAAACATTTCAGAATTGGCGACGATATGTTGCGCAAATCGGTTTGCAGAAACGGTGACGAAATGTTTCGCCAAACGTTTGGAAACCTTTCAGAAACGGCGACGAAACGTTGCCCGAATAGGTTTGCGGAAACGGCGGCTAAATCTTGCGCAAATCGATTGGAAATATTGCAAAACGGCGACGAAATGTTGCACAATTCGTTTAGAAACATTGCAGAATTGGCGACGAAATGTTGTGCAATTCGTTTAGAAACATTTCAGAATTGGCGACGAAATGTTGTGCAATTCGATTAGAAACATTTCAGAATTGGCGACGAAATGTTGCGCAATTCGTTTAGAAACATTGCAGAAACGACGACAAAATGTTGCCCAAATCGATCCGAAACATTTCAGATTTGGCGACGAATTGTTGTGAAATTCGTTTGGAAATATTGCAAAACGGCGACGAATTGTTGCACAAGTCGCTTAAAAACATTGCGGAAACAGCGACAAAATATTGCGCAATTAGGTTTGCGGAAACGGTAACGAAATGTTTCGCCAAATGTTTGGAAACGTTTTAGATCAGAAACGGCGACACAATGTTGCCCAAAATCGTTTTGAAACATTTCACAATTGGCGACGAAATGTTGCGCAAGTCGCTTAAAAACATTGCGGAAACAGCGACAAAATATTGCGCAATTAGGTTTGCGGAAACGGTAACGAAATGTTTCGCCAAATGTTTGGAAACGTTTTAGATCAGAAACGGCGACAAAATGTTGCCCAAAATCGTTTCGAAACATTTCAGAATTGGCGACGAAATGTTGTGCAATTCGTTTAGAAACATTGCAGAAACGACGACAAAATGTTGCCCAAATCGATCCGAAACATTTCAGATTTGGCGACGAATTGTTGCGCAAGTCGCTTAAAGACATTGCGGAAACAGGGACAAAATATTGCGCAAATAGGTTTGCGGAAACGGTGACGAAATGTTTCTCCAAATGTTCGGAAACGTTTTAGATCAGAAACGGCGACGAAGTGTTGCCCAAATCGTTTAGAAACATTACGAAAACGGCGGCGAAATGCTGCAGAATTTGTTTGGAATCACTACGCAAACGGCGACGAAATGTTGCGCAAATTGATTGGAAACGAAACGGCGGCAAAATGCTGCACAACTGGCTTGGAAACGTTGCGGAAACAGAGACGAAAGGCTGCGCAATTCGTTTGAAAACATTACGGAAACGGCGTCGAATTTTTCACAAATCAATTAGAAATATTGTAAAAACGGCGACAAAATTTTTGACACTCGTTTGGAAAGATTTACGGAAACGGCAACGAAATGTTCCGCAAGTCGCTTAAAAACATTGCGGAAACGAGGACGAAATGTTGCGCAAATCGGTTGGCAGAAACGGTGACGAAATGTTTCGCCAAACGTTTGGAAACCTTTCAGAAACGGCGACGAAATGTTTCCCGAATAGGTTTGCGGAAACGGCGCCTAAGTCTTGCGCAAATCGATTGGAAATAGTGCAGAACGGCGACAAAATGTTGCCCAAATCGTTTAGAAACATTGCGACACCGGCGGCGAAATGCTGCACAATCCGTTTGGAAACATTGCGGAAACAGCGACAAAATCTTGCGCAAATCGATTAGAAACTTTGCAAAAACGGCGACGAAATGTTGCACAATTCGTCTAGAAACATTTCAGAATTGGCGACGATATGTTGCGCAAATTGGTTTGCAGAAACGGTGACGAAATGTTTCGCCAAACGTTTGGAAAACTTTCAGAAACGGCGACGAAACGTTGCCTGAATAGGTTTGCGGAAACGGCGGCTAAATCTTGCGCAAATCGATTGGAAATATTGCAAAACGGCGACGAAATGTTGCACAATTCGTTTAGAAACATTGCAGAATTGGCGACGAAATGTTGTGCAATTCGTTTGGAAACATTGCAGAATTGGCGACGAAATGTTGCGCAAATCGATTGGAAATATTGCAAAACGGCGACGAAATGTTGCACAATTCGTTTAGAAACATTGCAGAATTGGCGACGAAATGTTGTGAAATTCGTTTAGAAACATTCCAGAATTGGCGACGAAATGTGCAATTCGTTTGGAAATATTGCAAAACGGCGACGAAATGTTGCACAATTCGTTTAGAAACATTGCAGAATTGGCGACGAAATGTTGCCCAAATCGTTTAGAAAAATTTCCGAATTGGCGACGAAATGTTGTGCAATTTGTTTAGAAACATTACGGAAACAGCGACAAAATTTGGCGCAAATCGCTTAGAAACATTTCAGAATTGGCGACGAAATGTTGTGCAATTCGTTTAGAAACATTGCAGAAACGGCGACGAACTGCTGCACAATCCGTTTGTAAACATTACGTAAACAGCGACAAAATCTTGCGCAAATCGATTAGAAACATTTCAGAATTGGCGACGAAATGTTGTGCAATTCGATTAGAAACATTTCAGAATTGGGGACAAAATGCTGCCCAAATTGTTTAGAAACATTGCGAAAACGGCGGCGAAATGCTGCACAATCCGTTTGGAAACATTGCGGAAGCAGCGACAAAATCTTGCGCAAATCAATTAGAAACATTTCAGAAATGGCGACGATATGTTGCGCAAATCGGTTTGCAGAAACGGTGACAAAATCTTTCGCCAAACGTTTGGAAACCTTTCAGAAACGGCGACGAAACGTTGCCCGAATAGGTTTGCGGAAACGGCGGCTAAATCTTGCGCAAATCGATTGGAAATATTGCAAAACGGCGACGAAATGTTGCACAATTCGTTTAGAAACATTGCAGAATTGGCGACGAAATGTTGTGCAATTCGTTTAGAAACATTTCAGAATTGGCGACGAAATGTTGTGCAATTCGATTAGAAACATTTCAGAATTGGGGACAAAATGTTGTGCAATTCGTTTAGAACCATTGCAGAAACGGCAACAAAATGTTGCCCAAATCGTTTAGAAACATTTCAGAATTGGCGACGAAATGTTGCACAAGTCGCTTAAAAACATTGCGGAAACAGCGACAAAATATTGCGCAATTAGGTTCGCGGAAACGGTAACGAAATGTTTCGCCAAATGTTTGGAAACGTTTCAGATCAGAAACGGCGACAAAATGTTGCCCAAAATCGTTTCAAAACATTTCGGAATTGGCGACGAAATGTTGTGCAATTCGTTTAGAAACATTTCAGAATTGGCGACGAAATGTTGTGCAATTCGATTAGAAACATTTCAGAATTGGCGACAAAATGTTGTGCAATTAGGTTCGCGGAAACGGTGACGAAATGTTTCTCCAAATGTTCGGAAACGTTTCAGATCAGAAACGGCGACGAAGTGTGGCCCAAATCGTTTAGAAACATTACGAAAACGGCGGCGAAATGCTGCAGAATTCGTTTGGAATCACTACGCAAACGGCGACGAAATCTTGCGCAAATTGATTGGAAACGAAACGGCGGCGAAATGCTGCACAACTGGCTTGGAAACATTGCGGAAACAGAGACGAAAGGCTGCGCAATTCGTTTGAAAACATTACGGAAACGGCGTCGAATTTTTCACAAATCAATTAGAAATATTGTAAAAACGGCGACGAAATTTTTGACACTCGTTTGGAAAGATTTACGGAAACGGCAACGAAATGTTCCGCAAGTCGCCTAAAACCATCGCGGAAACGAGGACGAAATGTTGCGCAAATCGGTTGGCAGAAACGGTGACGAAATGTTTCGCCAAACGTTTGGAGACCTTTCAGAAACGGCGACGAAATGTTGCCCGAATAGGTTTGCGGAAACGGCGGCTAAGTCTTGCGCAAATCGATTGGAAATAGTGCAGAACGGCGACAAAATGTTGCCCAAATCGTTTAGAAACATTGCGAAAACGGCGGCGAAATGCTGCACAATCCGTTTGGAAACGTTGCGGAAACAGCGACAAAATCTTGCGCAAATCGGTTAGAAACTTTGCAAAAACGGCGACGAAATGTTGCACAATTCGTTTAGAAACATTGCAGAATTGGCGACGAAATGTTGTGCAATTCGTTTAGAAACATTTCAGAATTGGCGACGATATGTTGCGCAAATCGGTTTGCAGAAACGGTGACGAAATGTTTCGCCAAACGTTTGGAAACCTTTCAGAAACGGCGACGAAACGTTGCCCGAATAGGTTTGCGGAAACGACGGCTAAATCTTGCGCAAATCGATTGAAAATATTGCAAAACGGCGACGAAATGTTGCACAATTCGTTTAGAAACATTGCAGAATTGGCGACGAAATGTTGTGCAATTCGTTTAGGAACATTTCAGAATTGGCGACGAAATGTTGTGCAAGTCGTTTAGAAACATTGCAGAAACGGCGACAAATTGTTGCCCAAATCGTTAAGAAACATTGCGAAAATGGAGACGAACTGCTGCACAATCCGTTTGGAAACATTACGGAAACAGCGATGAAATCTTGAAACGGCGGCTAAATATTTCGTCAATTGTCTGGAAACGTTCCAGAAACGGCGACGAAGTGTTGCCCTAATCGTTTAGAAAATTGCGAAAATGGCGCAAAATGTTGCACAATTCGTTTGGAAACATTACGAAAACAGCGACGAAATCTTGCGCAAATCGATTAGAAACATTTCAGAATTGGTAACGAAATGTTGCGCAATTCATTTAGAAACACTGCAGAAACGCTGCAGAAACTGCAAAACTGAAACAGAAAACTGGCGTGATTATTTTATAGGTTTTCTGACAAAAAAGGCGTACAATTCTAATCTAAAGTAATGGTTGAACTTTGACTTGAGACATCCGTTCCTTACCCTACCAAATCTATGGGGATAGATGATTTTGAAACAAGCCCAACCTGCGGCAAAACCTTCAGTAAGTATTAAGAATAATGTTCAAGTAAGCTGACCAGAGGTCAGCTAAAACCTGTTGTGCAGCAGATATTTATCTTATTGAAAAATGTGTATGCAAAAGTTCAATGCGTTTTTATGCAATCTTACAATAAGTTGTTTATGCAAAAACTGGAAAGAGTTTTAATTATCTAACAACAAATTATGTAGGAATGGGTTGTTTTGATGAGTAAGAAGTGTATTCATTCTTTCATACCCAAAAATGACTACAGTTCGCAGGAATAATCTTGCCTTTCTTTTGTTATTTTGTTTCTCTTTTCTGCAGAATAAATGAAGTTATTTTGTAATTTTATGAAAAAATAACATAAGACTGCCAACAAAATTATCTGGTCAAATGTTGGTACTATCAGCAATGTGACACACGCGCACTATGTGACACACATGAACTAAACAAACGCACATTGACATTTTTCCAGCTTACAGTGTAACTTTTGCACTAGACAATGATGTGACGCTCGCGCAGTAGCTCTAATATGCAAAGCAAACTAACGCACAGACGTACATTGCACTACAAGCCCAGTGTATTCCGCCAGAAATCAAAATTAGAGACCTGTTGTGCTGTGGCACAACAGGAAAAACGGGATTCACTTTTTACATTTTTGACTAAAAGTGATACTATACAATTTTGGTTTCCTAAGATTACTAGCCATTTCATTTTTACTGTTCTGAAAGAACTTTGAAAATAATTTTGTACAGAAATACTGCGTTTCGAAACTTTCACTTTAACAGCAAGACCCAAAGACGCTATTATCATAGCTGCTGTGGCACGAAAATTTTTTTCTACCAAAATCAAGTTACGTACGTCCATTCAATTAAGCCCTAAACTCGACCAACGTGGCAATAATGATTCTAATTTTTGAGCACAACTTTGTAAGCTAGGACTTTGCACTTCCAGCTTTTTCTATTGCAAGGCACTTTGGTAACATCTGCAACAAAATGAGGGACTACTCAGGCACTTGAAAACTGGTTCAGTCTTTTTCACACCATCTTGTTGGTGTCGCCTTTTATGTTAATTGTTCGGAATCTATGCCATTGCTTTTTGTCTTCTTGTATTTCATCGAAAAGCTGTATTTTCTTGTTTTTATATGTGATTTTTTTGTGTATAACAATTTTTTTTAAAGTTGTTTTAATTTTTTTTTGGGGTGGGTTGCTCCAGCCCAATCAAAAGTAACACATACTGCTTACATTGAAATAGAATAAAAATAAAATATTAATATAATTGGAGAATATATAGAAATATAAATACAAATATATATTAAAAAATTGTGTAAAATAAAAAATGAGAATAACTAATCAATTATTTCAAGCATATAATTATAAAAAATATAAGTATGATAATAAAAAGTAGTAAATCGAATAGAGTAATTATAAAATTTGAGCGTTTTAAACTCAAGAATATTCTTCTCTTTCAATCGATATATGTTGGATTTACAAAAGATCTTTTGCATAAACCCAATCTAAGCCAAATTTTTTATGACAATGTTCTATTGCATTAGACTAGGTAGTAGCACGTATTAGACAAAGTTTAAAATTAAACGCATTTTGTGAATGAAAAGTTTTATACCTAACACCTTTTATGAACTAATAACTGACAAGAGAGAGCTGCGCCACTTATTTATTTTAGTGGCATGACATCTGCATCTACTTGATGTACTCTTGGTAATCAAAATCTATTTTTTGTAACAAAATCACATGTTTCGTTTTCTCAATTGATGCTGCTATTTCTAGTCAGACTTTAAATCATAAAACGAAATCAACCAAAAAAGCTCACATAAGGCAACCCTGGATTTGTGGTTTTCCTACTAGCAAAAGTCGCGGCTTGGGCGGGTCGCGTCCAAAAGAAATTTTGACGTCTTTGCTGAACTCTCTTAAAATTGTT
The DNA here is from genome assembly GCA_030248245.1 of Trissonchulus sp. WLG1_4. NCBI lineage: Eukaryota > Metazoa > Nematoda > Enoplea > Enoplida > Ironidae > Trissonchulus > Trissonchulus sp. WLG1_4. Next base: position 15,622 of record JASANF010013009.1, on the reverse strand, counting down.
TTCGCGATGAAGTTACGCACTCAAATTCATACTTTCGCGCTGTAAAATTTATCAAAGCGTATGTGACCTTTTCATATCAATATTTTTGACTGATTCTTCGATAATTGTCTACTTGTTTTTTGTGGTTTTCAAATTTCAGCCTAGATCTTACATATATCACAAGTATTTGAATTAAAGTTGCTTGACTCGGCAATTAGGCATGTTCACAACTGGGATGGACACCTATGTCAGATACTGCAAAATTGAGTTCGGTTTACAACACATTTCAGTCCCTAATAAGATTGAGTAACAGATTTACCGGTTACTTGTGCTTGTACAGACAACCCCGGTCTATACTTGTCCTTAGGGACACATGGGACAGGGACAAACTTTGCTCAGCTGCTGTGAAGAATTGACACAAGCAATTTGGGTACTTTTTCGCATACCATATGCATGTGATTCCAACTTTATTTATGCGAAAAGTCGGCTTATTTCGCCAAACCGTTTTCTTGTAATAGGTTAAATACAAAACAATAGGCACAAGTACGAGTATGAACCGGGTTAAACTGTACCACTGATATCAATAAAAAATCAAAGACCGGTTCATACTCGTCCTTATTCTTGCGCCTATCATTTCGTCCTTAAGCAGCTCCAAGAAAACTACATTCGCTTTTTTTAAAGTTAAGGCTGCCATGTGTTTTGTACAGTAAACCGGCCATACATTCCCTAATTTGCAAATAATGTGCGGAAGGAAAGTTTGGGTCAAGTTTGTAAGCAAAAAATTAGACAACACTATTATGTCGTTGCTTGCACTAGAGTTCGCAATCGGGTCGGGTTGGCGCGGGTCGGGTCGGGTCGGGTCGGGTCGGGTTGAGATTTTCCAACCCGCGGGTTGTGCGGGTCAGTTCGGGTCAAAAATTTTGGGTATAATCCGTAAGTATTAGATTACATTTTTCTGCTTTGATGATATTTTCAACCTAATGTACCCGCTGCAGAGTGATGTAACAGTGTTTCCTAGCTCTTAGTGCTTATTAGCCCAAAATTAGCTACTTTAGTCCATACATGTACATGGGGTCTTGAGGTCTATTCCTTTACCGGATTAAACGGACTGGATTTAATTTAGTCCGAGGTTTTGGAATGACAAACGGACTAAATGGGGACTAAAGGAGCTAAAATTAGTCAGCGGCTTAATTTTAGTCTGACCCCATTCCAAAACTACCACTGGACTAAACGGTTTAACATGCACGCTTAACATTAGCGTGCATAGTTAAGTCCGTTAGTCCTATTAAAACGCAGCGAACTAAAAGTTGAGTCCGTTTAACCCGGAGGTTTTGGACTGGCTTTTTTAAGGATAATTTTGAAACCGTTTACTCCGATTATAATTAACCCTTTAATCCGGTAAAGGAATAGGCCCTTGGTCTGGGGGGCGGGCTTGTCCCGGATTTTTCGAAATTTATGGGGGGTTTGTCTCGACGTTTTAGGGACGTGAACTGACAAAAATGCTAGTATTTCAAATTTGTGCTTAAAAAGGGAGAATTATTTGCAAAATTCGGACAGTTTTTAGCGATTTTTGCCTTATTTTTTAAGCAATTGACAGCTATCTGAGGCGATTGTCGAGTTTTTGGGCACTTTTTTCGGCAACAAGGACCGGGCACCCCCATGGGTCAAATCTGAGGGGGGACTTGTCCCGGAATCTCAAATCTGGAGGGGACTTGCCCCCGCAGACCCTCCCATGTGTGCTGTAGCTTATCAAAACATATGAACTATATAAAAAACGGGAAACAAAAAAGTGAAAGGAAATCTCAAGTGTTTCTATAGCAACTTCAGTAGAAGTCGGGTCGGGTCGGGTCGGGTCGGGTCGGGTCCAGAGATGCACGGGGGTGATCGGCGAGGGGGGGGTGCCCGACCCCTGGCGCAAGGGGGGGTGGTCCCTAGTTTTGGCCATTTTTCGGCGACAGCCAAAAATTTTGCAAAATTTTTCGATTTTCAACTCATTTTTGGGGTACTTTTTTGGCCGCAGGTGAAAATTTTTTGCAATTTTTCAGTTTTTACGCATTTTTGGGGCACTTTCTTGGCCATCGGAGGGGGGAGTGGGCGGTTGAGGGGGGGGTGCCGGATGTCTGAGGGGGGGGTGCCGACCCCCCTCAGGGGGGGGGGTGCCGACCCCCCTCAGGGGGGGGGGGGGTGGACACCCCCCCCTACCCCCCCCCTATGTGCATCTATGGTCGGGTCGGGTTAGACATTCGCTCGGGTCGGGTCGGGTCGGGTTATAAAATCTCGACCCGTTGCGCACTCTACTTCACACACATCTGATGGGCAATTGTCCTTGTCCCTGCTCCCGTGTTCTTAAGGACAAGTATGAACCGGGCATTTATATTAACACTAGTTTAGGTACGTATTTAATGTAATTTTAACTTTATGTACTTTAAACATATGTACACATTTATTGAAATTAATAAGCAACACGTATTTCTGAAACAGTTTGTGCAAAATTATTACATACATAGGCTATTTTCAAACTGTTTTTTTCATTTTCACATCAGCCTATAACTGTTCAATGGATTTCATCCCTTTTAGAGAATATTTTTTGTCTTTTTTCAACCGTCTAGAGTTACCAATTTCCGTTTTCAAATGCAGCTCAATTCGTCTGCAATTGCGGTTTCATATTTGTTTTAGTCTGATCTATCATGGAGCCTATTTGTCTTCAATTTTACTCACACTCGGTGCTAAAGAAATCGTGAATTTTAATTGTTCCCTCTAAAATGCCAGCGCATAGACGTGCTAGAAATTTAGAAGATATGTTTGAAGAAGAAGGTTGTGTGAAGGAATTTTGTGAAGAAACAAGCTTAGCCGGATTTAAATATTTGTTGCCTCAGTATGGACCGATTTTCAGAAGGTAACTTTGAGTAAAAGAGTTAAACCCTCTTTATTTAAGTTGAAGTTAAAGTAAGGCTTAGGCAGTAATTTAAGTTAAAATTATAATAAGCCAAATGTCAATAATTTTTATGCCAAAAACTGAAACCAATAACGTTTAAGATCAGCATCCGGCATGATTTTTTCGTTATTTTGGCGAGCGAACGGATATACGGCGTTAAATAATCAACATTAATATAGAAGATCAATAATCCGTCAATAATATATAGAATCGCATTGTGGCGTGATTATTTTGTAATCGTAATTTTGACGCTGAACGGTCAGTACGGTCATGCATGTTCAAGTCCGGAGGAAACTTGTTCCTAACTTTTCGAAATTTGAAGGGGGCTTGTCCTGAATATGAGGGACTTGAACTCACAACAACGCAAAAATTTCAATTTTTGCTTTTAGTTTAATTTCAAAGCATTTCACAGGTAATATGTGGCTAGAGTTTTCTGGCACCTGTTTTCACCATCAAAGAGTGTCCGGGTGGGTCAAATCTGTCTGAGGGCTTGTCCCGAAAACTCAAATATGAGGGGAGGGTGCCCCTTCCCCGAGATCCTCATGTATAGCCAATGTGTGCATACGGCTCAATATAACATTACTAAATCAGATCATAATAAAATATAAGATCAGCTTGTGTCATGATTATTTCGTAATTTTGCCGGCTGAACAGACATACGGTTGTAAGTATGAATCGACCCTTATTGCAGAGTGGTGTGGGCTCTGGTGCTGGTGACGTTTGTGGCGCTGACAGTGATTCAGCTTTGGCAGCAGATGCACGCCTATGTCTCTTCGCCGCTGCAGGTGAATGTGGACAAACAGTATCCTCCCTCCTTGCCCTTCCCTGTCGTCATCATCTGCAATACTATGCCGTTCCGGTTAGTAGCGCAGACAGCAGTATCAAGAGTATTGGTTATATGAAACTCATATCACAGTATCAAGAGTATTGGTTATATGAAACTCATATCACAGTATCAAGAGTATTGGTTATATGAAACTCATATCACAGTATCGACTCACATCAAAAGTATAGAAGGGAAGGCTTGCAAATCGAAAATGATCGCATAGTAGGGATTAAGGTAGAATATTACACTGTTCTCGGGATCGGAAAATGCGGTCTCCATATGCAATTGTACTGAGTTTGTAAATTATGTTATCGTTTTTATGAAATTGTTAGCAATAATAGTATGTAATAGTAATGTAACATAATCATAATTATGTTATGTACTCTTGGTACTACTAATACAGTTTGTCCACTTTTTGTTCAATCGGTGACCAGGATTTTTTGCTGCAAATTACAAGTCTTGCAATTGTAACAATTGTTCTTCAATATGAATTTCAATAACTAAATTGATATAGTGATTGTTAGTAATAATCGAATCAAACCTAAAGTCTAGCCAGAAATTGCTGAACCCTGCGAGAAAATAGGTGGCGTGATTTGTGTGACTACTCGCTGTACTCGTAATGCTTGCAGTTCGTTGTTTTCGTAATGAAATGGTGTGTTTCTTTTTATCTCAGGGTCCAGCACTTTTTGGTCAGACTTTAGCATGGCTAGTTTAGAGTCTCCGAAGTGCGCCCCCACAGTTTGATGCACAATGCCCTCACTGATATCTACAAAACGCCGATGCTCAATTCCAATGCCACTGACAAACACTACGAGACACTTTCTCAGATCACCAATGTCAGTCAATTCTTCAAAACCATCGCACATAACAGAAATCAAATGATCGTCAGGTAAAAAATTGGTTGAGCAGAATTGTAAAAAATGACTAGCAAATTAAAATAACGAACATTACATAACTTTATCATCAACGTTACGGGTCAATAAGCTGGTTAGTTGGAAGGGGTTTTACTTAAGGGGGTAGTGTCGCGAAAGCAGTTTTGCTCAAAGGCTGTGAAAATAGAACTTTTTGTTTTGAAGTAGTACATGCAATGAGAAGCTAGTCCAACGCTGTATGGTATCAAATAATTACTGCCAGACATCACACTATCAATATTGATAAAAATCTTGGACCAATCGTCATTAGTAAGCCAGACATCACACAATAGGGACATAAAAGTTCGAAAAATCAAGCCAGATATCAGATTGGCCAGCTTGTGAAGTACACATCATGTGCGGACGCACAATTTTTTGCGACAAATAAGAAAAAAGAAAATTGAAGGTTCGTTTTTCTTCTGATTCGAAAATAAGCGTCTAGATTTTCCACAATTTATCATTATTGCTGTTACTATTTTACAGTTTAACACCTTCACAGTTCAAACTAGTATTACTCCACAGCCGCTACAGTAATCTGCACTAAATTTTGTGTGCATAAACTACAACATATGTGCTATTAGTCTGTGTAAAAAAACTAAACAGAAAAATTGATAAATGTGACTAAATAATGGAATGTGAATAGGTTTTTTTTTCCGTCATTTTTCCGACTTTGAGACATTATTGCAAACTATATGCAGCACCAATTTTGCTGAAACTTGGCAAAATAATTTGCCTTTTGGTAGATTTTTAAAATATAGAAAGAATAATTTCTAACATTTTACTGAACAAGCTTTACAGTCGCGCAAAATCGACTGCTTTCGCGACACTACCCCCTTAACTCGTTGCTAGTCGGTATATAAATTTTAGAGAATATTAGTTTGACTACAGTACCGACCAAAATTAGTTGCTACTGACTCAAAGTGGAGTCGGAGACTCTTGATTCTAAAGTAATGCATAGCTATATACTTCGACTCCAGAATCAAGCGAATTGTGACTACATACGCCGGAGTTTGCAGCATGTAATTTTGGTCGCTAGGTATGTAAATGAGTAGAATTTGTGAGGTTACGATTTACAAGTGCGGGTACTATTTACTATTTTCAAGTTTTTTTTCCAGTTTTCTTACTTTAACTATTTTTCTTGTTTTTGTATATTCTTTGTTACAGTTGTACATGGGCCCGCGAAACCCGATGTCACCCGGGTGACTTCGAGTCAGTGGTCACCGACGTGGGGGTTTGCTACGCCTTCAATCGAGGCATAAATTCGCCCATCAGAAACGTCACACATGCTGGTAACTGAAATTCTGGGTGAATTTCACAAAGGTGGTTTAACTAAACCATGGTTTTACGTACGTTTTTATATGATTTGCACATAATTTCATTACGAAATATTGCCTGATTCGTTACGAATTTCGTCGATTTTCTTAAACCATGGTTTTAGCGCAACTGAAATATAAAACCTGCAGTACAGCAGGTCTCTGTTTTGCTGAAATTTCAGCTAAGCTAAAAACCATGGTTTAAGAAAATCCAGGAAACTCGTAACGAATCAGGCTATATTTCGTAACGAAATTATGTGCAAATCATATGAAAACGTACGTAAAACCATGGTTTAGTTAAACCACCTTTGTGAAATCCACCCTAGTTGGGTTGCCGACTAGTTGCGAAGCAACAAAAAGCAACCCTTTTGTATCTGTCATGTCCGTTATTATTATTGGGTTGCCGACTAGTTGCGAAGCAACAAAAAGCAACCCTTTTGTATCTGTCATGTCCGTTATTATTATTATTATTAATATTATTCTCCGGACACTAATTTGAAACAGGTTTTTCTCAGCCCCCCCTGGTCGGATTGGTCCCAAACTTTGGTAGAGGGATCTCTACCATTAGTACTTGCACCCCCCAACTTTATGGACTCGTGGCCCCTCGGGGGCCCGCGTCACGTGACCTTGAAGGGAAAATGGACGAAACCTGTTGGGGTTATGTTTCAGCCATTAGTATAAAAGGGTGTAAAAGATGGGTTTCAGATGTCCAATTTTCGAAATTTGGATTTGGACGTCCCTAGGGGTAATTTGGGCCCCGGAAGACGAATCCGAGGTCCATTTTCGTCTAGGACCTCTCGGGACCCTTCCATGACCCCCTAGGGCACGCTGCCCAGGGGGTCCCCAGGGGTCAAATTTTCGAAATTGGGATTTTGACGTCCCTAGGGGTAATTTGGGCCCCGGAACACGAATCCGAGGTCCATTTTCGTCTAGGACCCCTCGGGACTCTTCCATGACCCCCCTAGGGTACGCTGCCCAGGGGGTCCCCAGGGGTCAAATTTTCGAAATTGGGATTTTGACGTCCCTAGGGGTAATTTGGGCCCCGGAACACGAATCCGAGGTCCATTTTCGTCTAGGACCCCTCTGGACCCTTCCATGACCCTCCTAGGCCCTGCCCAGGGGGTCCCCAGGGGTCAAATTTTCGAAATTGGGATTTTGACGTCCCTAGGGGTAATTTGGGCCCCGGAACACGAATCCGAGGTCCATTTTCGTCTAGGACCTCTCGGGACCCTTCCATGACCCCCTAGGGCACGCTGCCCAGGGGGTCCCCAGGGGTCAAATTTTCGAAATTGGGATTTTGACGTCCCTAGGGGTAATTTGGGCTCCTGAACACAAACAGAGGGACCTCTACCTAGAATAGAGGGTCCTTTGCTTAGAATAGAGGGTCCTCTACCCACTGTCGGCAACCCGTTGATGTCACCCGACTTGTTGGGTTGCCGACTAGTTGCGAAGCAACAAAAAGCAACCCTTTTGTATCTGTCATGTCCGTTATTATTATTATTATTATTATTATTATTATTACAAGACTAGTGCGTCTAGTTTAGACTAGTTCGACAACATACTTAAGTTTCAGGACACTTGAGTGTTAATCTTACTGATTTTAAAAAAATTCAGTTAAAATTTACATGTAAAGAGATTTGATCTAACATGGGCTGATTATAGTTAGTCACGAAGGGTCAAGTTTAAAAGACCTCTAGAGGATGATAGCAATGACGTACAAACATGACACTGACATCAATCGTCTTCATTTAAAGAGCGCTTTCAAATGAGGGGTCACATGACCTTGTCACGTGAGCATACCCTGAGATTTATATTTCGAGGTAACCTGAAGCGCTATGTAGTCATGTGACCCCTCATTTGAAAGCCCTGCTTGCCAGCAGTCCAATGATGCTTTTCGTTTGTCTGTCCGGCGTTTTAAAGGCCAGTTATGGCGCCTTTAAAGACATGAGGAAAAAGAACACATATCGTAATTTAGTAATTACGATTTAATTATGATAAAAGTGTTCTATGGTGTGAAAACCTTAAAACCCCCATAACTTTTGTTATGGGGGTCGCAGCCACTTGGGAATTTCACCATTGGAATGGGGAGACAAAGCGCTTTCGATTGCTGGGTCACATGACCCCTTTACTGCAAGTTGACATAGTAATGACCTTGGCGCCCGGACAAAAACCGCTATAATTTGGTATATGCTGTTTTATCAGCCATATGAATGGTGAAAATATCATACGCCAGAGGTTTCTGAGATCACTGCGAAGACGAAACCTGCTTATTATCATTATCATTATTATTAGGTTAATATATATTGTAAATATATTGTAATTAATATTAATATTATTATTATTATTATTACAAGTTTAGTGCGCAGGGTACGTCAGGGTCCAGGTATAAACAGAAAGCAAATACGCGGATCACCAAAAACACAAAAGTTCGAATAAGTTTCTGATGAACAAATATCTGGACATTAAGTCCGTTAGTATAAAATTCAAATATTTCCGTTGTGTTCAAAAAATGCTAAGTTAAAAATTTGAAAATAGAAACCCCCGGCTGGACTCGAACCAGCGACCAGAGGGGTCAAACGCCACGATGCTAACCACTACACCACGGGGGTTACGTCAATGGTAAGTTAAAATCAGTTCAAGTTATTTTGTTTGTTTTATTTAACACTATGGACTGGGTCCAAAAATTAATTTTATTTCCATAAAAAGAATTAAGCTTAGGAGTTAACCGAAAAATGATAAGCTGGTTATGAGCTTTCGTTTGGTATATTTGAAACTGGGTTTGGTACATTAAAAACTGGATTATTATATTTATCATTATGCTTAGGATAGTTTATATCTTATTAAATATTATTATTCTCCGGACACTAATTTGAAACAGGTTTTTCTCAGCCCCCCCTGGTCGGATTGGTCCCAAACTTTGGTGGAGGGATCTCTACCATTAGTACTTGCACCCCCCAACTTTATGGACTCGTGGCCCCTCGGGGGCCCGCGTCACGTGACCTTGAAGGGAAAATGAACGAAACCTGTTGGGGTTATGTTTCAGCCATTAGTATAAAAGGGTGTAAAAGATGGGTTTCAGATGTACAATTTTCGAAATTTGGATTTGGACGTCCCTAGGGGTAATTTGGGCCCCGGAAGACGAATCCGAGGTCCATTTTCGTCTAGGACCTCTCGGGACCCTTCCATGGCCCCCCTAGGGCACCCTGCCCAAGGGGTCCCCAGGGGTCAAATTTTCGAAATTGGGATTTTGACGTGCCTAGGGGTAATTTGGGCCCCGGAACACGAATCCGAGGTCCATTTTCGTCTACGACCCCTCGGGACCCTTCCATGACCCCCCTAGGGCACCCTGCCCAGGGGGTCCCCAGGGGTCAAATTTTCGAAATTGGGATTTTGACGTCCCTAGGGGTAATTTGGGCCCCGGAACACGAATCCGAGGTCCATTTTCGTCTACGACCCCTCGGGACCCTTCCATGACCCCCCTAGGGCACCCTGCCCAGGGGGTCCCCAGGGGTCAAATTTTCGAAATTTGGATTTGGACGTCCCTAGGGGTAATTTGGGCCCCGGAACACGAATCCGAGGTCCATTTTCGTCTACGACCCCTCGGGACCCTTCCATGACCCCCTTAGGGCACCCTGCCCAGGGGGTCCCCAGGGGTCAAATTTTCGAAATTGGGATTTTGACGTCCCTAGGGGTAATTTGGCCCCCTGAACCCGAATCCCGGGTCCATATTTGTCTAGAACGCTCGTGGTCCCCGCCAAGCCCCCCTCCCTAAGGTACTATGCCCCAGGGTGCCAAAGGGGTCAAATTTTCGAAATTGAGATTTTGATGTTTCTAGGAGTAATTTGAGCTTCTGAACACAAACAGAGGGTCATCTGCCTAGAATAGAGGGTCCTCTGCTTAGAATAGAGGGTCCTTTACCCACTGTCGGCAACCCGTTGATGTCAACCGACTTGTTATTATTATTATTAATATTATTCTCCAGACATTAATTTGTAATCGGTTTTTCTCAGCCCCCCCTGGTCGGATTGGTCCCAAACTTTGGTGGTGGGATCTCTACCATTAGTACTTGCACCCCCCAACTTTATGAACTCGTGGCCCCTCGGGGGCCCGCGTCACGTGACCTTGAAGGGAAAAAACGAAACGAAACCTGTTGGGGGTTATGTTTCAGCCATTAGTATAAAAGGGTATAAAAGATGGGTTTCAGATGTCCAATTTTCGAAATTTGGATTTGGACGTCCCTAGGGGTAACTTGGGCCCCGGAACACGAATCCGAGGTCCATTTTAGTCCAGGACCTCTCGGGACCCTTCCATGACCCCCCTAGGGCACCCTGCCCAGGGGGTCCCCAGGGGTCAAATTTTTGAAATTTGGATTTTGACGTCCCTAGGGGTAATTTGGGCCCCGGAACACGAATCCGAGGTCCATTTTAGTCCAGGACCTCTCGGGACCCTTCCATGACCCCCCTAGGGCACCCTGCCCAGGGGGTCCCCAGGGGTCAAATTTTCGAAATTTGGATTTTGACGTCCCTAGGGGTAATTTGGGCCCCGGAACACGAATCCGAGGTCCATTTTCGTCTAGGACCTCTCGGGACCCTTCCATGACCCCCCTAGGGCACCCTGCCCAAGGGGTCCCTAGGTGTCAAATTTTCGAATTTGGGATTTTGACGTCCCTAGGGGTAGTTTGGGCCCCGGAACACGAATCCGAGGTCCATTTTAGTCCAGGACCTCTCGGGACCCTTCCATGACCCCCCTAAGGCACCCTGCCCAGGGGGTCCCCAGGGGTCAAATTTTCGAAATTGGGATTTTGACGTCCCTAGGGGTAATTTGGGCCCCGGAACACGAATCCGATTTCCATTTTCGTCTAGGACCCCTCGGGACTCTTCCATGACCCCCCTAGGGCACGCTGCCCAGGGGGTCCCCAGGGGTCAAATTTTCGAAATTGGGATTTTGACGTCCCTAGGGGTAATTTGAGCTTCTGAACACAAACAGAGAATCATCTGCCTAGAATAGAGGGTCCTCTGCTTAGAATAGAGGGTCCTTTACCCACTGTCGGCAACCCGTTGATGTCAACCGACTTGTTGTCCTTATGACTAGCGATCGGAAATGCACGGGAGCAATCGGCAAGGGTGGTGCGCCGGCGGTGTGGGGGGGGGTGGTCCCTGTAAATTAAAGACGTTAGGAATGGGTTACAAGTAAAATTAAGCAACTGACTTATTTTCACTAGTTTTGTCTGTTTATCTTGTTGTGTATGCCTTTTTCCTACATCTCGGACTAACAAAAAAATCTACCTGTAAGGGAATGGTCCCCTAGCTTGATGTAGCTGTGTTTATCTGATGTGAAGTGAAGTTACAGGCAAAATAAGTTTACATCTTTTCTGCTACATAGATTCTGATTGTCTGAAATCTTTTCTGAATACTAAAACAGGACAACGCGAGCGGTCCGAGTGCAATTTGTGGCATCTTTTTTTCAATTAACTATTTAATTTGAGGTATTTTCTTGCGTTACTTCAGGAGCGAACACTTCTGTTCACTCAACTGTTTCGAGCCCTCTTGCTGGAATCGCTCGCATCATTTCATATCGTTTGTAATTTCAGGTGAAAGTCACGGTTTAGAAATGATTTTGAATGCGGGAACTTACGAACAAATGGCAGGGCCGTACACTACTTACGGAATACGGGTATATTTAATATATACTTCTATGCATATCATTGTGAAGTTTATTGTCAATGCTGCGCGCTATCAGTGAGATTTCCTAGGCTCGCTACCGAACGAGTCCGGGCCAAAACTTGAGGCCGCAGCCTACCTTACTGACTACCTCAACTACCCTAAAAACCCTACGCCTTAGTTTAAGACTATAAAAAACGCAAAAAACACACATGTTGGCGTGCAAATATGTAGACTTTATGTAGATAAAATATGACATAAACAACAACAAAAATCACACCATCTGTTTTGTCTCAGGGTTCAGCAATTTCTGGCTCTGTTTTTAGTATGAGCGAAACTGAATTTAAAGTCTATTCCACAGCGAATCCTTTTCATTTCAGGTCTCGTTCAACGATCAAAGTCAACCACCGACAACAGAAGGTGCAATCAGTACGCTCATTGGCACTAGCACAAAAATTGGACTGAAAAAGAAAAAGGTATGCACTATCTGAAGCATAATTTTTTGATGAGAAAGACAGCTTTAGGGTTGATTCATACTTAAAGTGTGTGTCCGGTCCCCCGGCAAAATTACAGAAAAATCTCGCCACCAATAATACAAACGACCATTGGTTGCGTGATTGTTAACAATTTTGGCGGCTGAACGACAATGAACATATGGCTCAAATAGTCGACCCTTGCATACTACTTGTAATACTACTAAATTTAGTCTGTTAAATATTTATACACTACACATCATAAATTAAATATACCTACGACAAGATACAATATATCCGAAAATATTGTCCGAAAATTGCAAGTATATTTTTGACATATATAGTTACATACAACTGTGCAAGCTTTGTTTTACACTTACACACACATTAAAACCTTTGCGAAACAACTATATATTATACATAAGTAATAAAAATAATAAAAATCTAATTTTTATCTTTTTAAAAAATACTTTTTATATTTTTAAGATTTAATTTTTTTCAGATCAAATTTTATCCTGGAATCACGTGCAACAGTCGTAAATTGGATTTGTTCGATCGATACAGCCGGGCGTCTTGCATTCTAGAGAGTCAGATCAACTATATCCAACGAGTTTGTCAGTGCCAACCCTACGTTGTGCCCGATGCCAAAGTTAACAATGGTCCGTCAGGGATTGATTGATTAGGGAATATATTGAGGAAACTAAACTAATATAATAAATATGCCATAATGAATATCATTATATATATATATATATATATATATATATATATATATATATATATATATATATATATATATATATATATATATATATATTTTTTGGGGGGGGGGGGGGGGGGTAGCATAAATAAGATATCAATTATATAAGACATAATATAGGAATGAACATCAGGAAACATTAACTAATGATTAAATTTACACCTTATTAAATAAAATTATTTCTCTTACTTATTTCCCATATTGATATTTTTTAAATAAACATTCTAATTTTTGCATGTAACTCTTTAAACTTAATAATTTAGTTGACTTTCAGATAGATGCAAAAGCTTAATGTAGATGCTGTTTAGTTTTATAGCAGTCCGGATTAGGGCAAAAAAGTTAAACTTTAACTGAAATTAAAAAAGTTAGAGGCCTAATACTTTAACTGTAACTTTAACTTTAATTAAAACAACCTTACTTTAACTTTAAATTAAAGTTATTTTTAAAAAGTTGTAGGTATAAAAGTCATCAATTTTTGGTTTACTTTAACTTTAACTTAACTTAAATTGATGCCTGAGCCTTACTTTAACTGTAAATTTAACTTAAATTGAAGCAATGGCCTTTACTTTAACTTTAACTTTAACTTAAATGAAAATGGTTTGACTTCCTTGCCCTAGTCCGGATACAACACGAATATGTGAGTCACGTGACAAGGAGTCCTTTACCGGATTAAAGGGGTAATTATAATCGGACTAAACTATTTAAAATTATGCTAAAAAATGCCATTCCAAAACCTCCGGATTAAACGGACTTAACTTCCAGCGCGCTGTTTTTAATCGGACTAAACGGACTTAACTATGCGCGCTAATGTTAAGCGTACATGTTAAGTTCGTTTAGTCCAATGGTAGGTTTGGAATGGGGTCAGACTAAAATTTAGCCGCTGACTTATCTTAAATCGTTTAGTCCGTTTAATCTGATTTGACATTCCAAAACCTCAGACTAAACTAAGTCCGGTCCGTTTAATCCTATAAAGGAATAGGCCCAAGGATAAGAAGAAGAATCAGAATAATAACTATTCTTAACTCAAGCATTGTCTGTTTCAGAAACAACATGCAATTTGTATCAGCACTTCAAATGTGTGCAACCTGAATTAGGTAAAACGTCAATGCAATAATTAATGTAATGTTTTTAATTTTCTCAGCATTCATGTCTATAATATAGGGTATTTTAATGATTTTTATACGTCGTTAGGTTTTTTGTTTATATTATTTTAGATAATTTAAAAAGCTAGGTAAATTTCATACGAATTTTAGCAATTTTAATGACATTTGCTGTTTTGTAAACTCTGCTTACTAAACGTTAGCGGTAAACAAATTTAGTCTACAATTACATTGCTGATATTTTTATTCGTCTCACTTTATATAGACAATAAAAATACTGACTACACATGGTAAGTTAGGTACATATATCATGCTGTAAGGACGAAATTATGTAATTATAAGTATTAATAATAATAATCACACATACATGTACACGGGTCTCAGTCTGGGGCGGGTCCCTGCTTTCAGTGGCGGATTTAGAAATTTTTCATGGGTGGCTCGGACCCCGATAGGCCCCCTAACCAATAGGTCCCATTTTTTCGACATGAGCTGAAATACACTTGATTGCTATTTTAACGCAAAAAACGACAAGTATTAGCATTTTTCGGTCAAAAACAATGCATATTTTCGACCACGGCAATATCGAACGTAAAATTGGAGCTTAAAGGACCGAAAATTACAAAACGGTGCGCCGGCAAAGGTCCAGAAGCTAGCCAATCTGCAAATATTCCGAAATTTTTTTATATTAAATTTTGTACTTTACTAAAAATGTCATTATTGTAACAATAAAACTGCTAAAACGATGGTGCAGTGTATTACGCAATTACAATTTAACTAGGTATATGAACATGCACATGCAAAGTAAAAGCAAGGAACACTAAGCCGAAAACTTGCAGGGGTCTGGGGGCGGCAGCCCCCAAGAAAAAATGGGGAAATTTTTTATTTTTACCACAAATTTGGTCAACTGGAGATGTATTGGAAATTTTTTCCGGCCGGACCGTAAAAACCAAAGTCTACAACAGGCTACAAGGGCCTAAATAGGCCCCAAAGCAACATAGAGAGAGGGCCTATCTAGTCTACAACAGGCTACAAGGGCCTAAATATGCCCCAAAGCAACATGGAGAGAGGGCCTATCTAGTCTAAAACAGGCTACAAGGGCCTAAATAGGCCCCAAAGCAACATAGAGAGAGGGCCTATCTAGTCTACGACAGGCTACAAGGGCCTAAATAGGCCCCAAAGCAACACGGAGAGAGGGCCTATCTAGTCTACAACAGGCTACAAGGGCCTAAATATGTTCCAAAGCAACATGGAGAGAGGGCCTATCTAGTCTAAAACAGGCTACAAGGGCCTAAATAGGCCCCAAAGCAACATAGAGAGAGGGCCTATCTAGTCTACGACAGGCTACAAGGGCCTAAATAGGCCCCAAAACAACATAGAGCCTATCATGGCCTATCTGGTCAACAGCAGGATACACGGGCCTAAGTAGGCCCCAAAGCAACAAGGAGAGCGACCTACATGCATGCGCAAGTCGGAGGCCTATCGGCCCTTCGGGCCGATAGGCCCCCGACTCGATAGGCCCCTCGACGCAATGGGGGGGCTCGAGCCCCCCCGCCCCCTCCTCTAGATCCGCCTATGCCTGCTTTTCCGAAATTTATTTAAGTCCAAACGTTTAGGGGACTTGAACTTATGAAAACAACGCAAAAATTTCCTATAATATATAAACTA
>JASANF010013007.1:0-18875 GCA_030248245.1 Trissonchulus sp. WLG1_4 | reverse complement strand
CCAGAACGCTTGTATCAATTATGCACAGTAGCTAACCAAAATTTGTCCTTGTCCCTGTTCCTGTGTCCTTAAGGACAAGTATGAACCGAGCTTAAAAGTACTTGTGCTTGTCCTTATTCTTCTGTAAATAAACTAACCACCAAAACTGTCATAAAAGTGTGACATTTTCTGCATCAACCAAGTTGGAGTCAGTACCAAGTGTTCTCAGCAACTGACCAATTTGGTCCGTTGTACTTACAGTACCGACCAAAATTACTTGCTACAGATCCCGCCATAAAAAGGAGTCGGAGTCATTTGACTCGGTGTAGCACTAATAGTCCTCCAGTCACATATTATATTGGTGGCTTACCAGCCAGATTCTGCTAACAGACACTAGGTCTTGATATTTTATTAACATAACAAAATACACGGGCAAGCAACCAGCAGTAAAGCATTGGGCACCCAATGCAAGACTTCCGTATCAAGTTTAGGTCTGTAGCTGTTCACTAAAACTCTAGTCAAAACATAAGCCGCTTTGCAAGCGAGCAAAGTATAAGATTTGGCCTAAGGGGCAGATAACTTTTAGGTGTTATGTTATTGTAGGTTAGGTTAGCTACGCGCTTTGCAGGGAAGAAGGTATTGTAGTATATACGTATTTTAAATTAAGTGTAGGCAGAATAGCTAGGTAGGTTACATCGGGATCGAAGTATTATATAACTACATATCGACTTTGTTTTGCAAAAATAAGTAAAAAATCAAAAAATTGCAAAATTTTTCCGGATTTCGCCGGAAATCAAAGCAAAATCAGCACTCCCCCTCGCCGATTGCTCCCGTGCATCTCTGCTTTTGATCGCAATTTAAATGGCTTTGTCTCCTCTTTAACTTTAGAGTCTGTAGCAAGTAAATTTGTGCTCGTCCTTATTTCTATAGTTTTTGTCTTTGTCAATATATACTTATGATCGCACCAGATTAATGGCGATACTGGTTTCGGCTCCTGGAGAGGCCTCGATGCTTTCTGCGAAGTCCATCAGAACGTTGGTCATCGGCTCGGAAATGACCATAATCGCTCCAGCTTTCTCGACAAAATCCATCGATTTATCCTGTTCCACATTCAACAGCATACGCAAACCTAAGGCACAAGATGCATAAAATGCCTGGGTTGCAACAAAACTACAACTGAAATTTTATAGAATACTTGATCAATTGAAATAATTAAATATCTATGTAAATTTTAAAATTTATTATGAAACCACAAAATTTTTAACAATGAATATCTTATTGACTGGAAAGAGCCTTGGAATCGCATTGCTCAACCAAGGACGTAAAATGACATAGATTTTATCATTCCTTTACAGTTCAGACGCCTAATTTTTGAGGGAAGAGAAATCATTTTTGTAATTTGGAAGGCAGACAGTTCTTAGACGTAAGACAAGCTTCAACGTTCACAAAAAAGGACTCAAAAATTTTTTTTGGGGCGCTTTGCGTATGCTCGTTCTTTTTTGTCCTTCGTAACTTTAGTAAAGTTTCACATTGTAAAAAAATGTTATGTCAACTACTATATTTGAATTTTTTCAAAAGATGAAGCTCGTCGTACGAGTTTGTATTTTTTTTTTGCAAATAGTCAGCGCACCATATTTTTCTCCACTTCGCGTTGTAATCTTCAGCTTGTCTTCAGTATAGTTGTTGGCCACAAAGCAGTTTCCATATTCTGTGTCGAAAAACTTCTGATCAAATATTCTGTAAATTAAAAAAATGATTTGTCTTTTGGTCGTTAAGTGTAATCCACAAAGCCACTTATTATATGTCTTTATATGCGTAAATGGGACATTATGTATTAAAGTTAGATTGTCACGAGTTACATATTACATAATAAGCATGGCGAGAAGTGTCACAACGGTTTTGGGGCCTGTATGGTATTCCAGAAACAAGTAAAATCAAAAATGTTACAAATTTCAGCAATCTTTATTTGCTACTCAACGCTACACTTTATTTGGCCACCGGAGGCAATTCCAACTGTTCCAAAGGTGGCTACTTAAGGTGGGATAGGCATAGTCCGTCATTAAAATTTAAGATGAAGGTATATTCTTATCTACACGGGTGGCTCTAGTCAAATCCAAGCCATAGTTCTCAAGCCCGGTTCATACTTGTCCTTATGCTTGTCCATATCGCTTTGTCCTTAAACAGTTCGAAAAAACTACTTGACCAAATGTTAATATTTTTTGCACGCAAAAAGTTGGGCTCAAGCCCAATCCCTCTAAAAAAATTTGGCGAAACTATTTTATGACTGCTTCACAATAGCTGGTCTAAATTTGTCCTTGGTCTTGTCCTTGTGTTCTTAAGGACAAGTATGAACCGGGCTTAAGGGGGTAGTGTCGCGAAAGCAGTCGATTTTGCGCGACTATAAAACTTTTCCAGTGAAAGATAAGTCATTGTTCTTTATTTATTCTAAAAATATGTTTCAAGGCAAATATCTTTGCCAAGTTTCAGAAAAATTGATGCAGCATACAGTTAGCAGTGAAGTCGCAAAGTCAGAAAAATGACGTTTTGAAAACCTATTCACATTCGATAATTTCGTCACAATTAAAAAACTTTTTGTTTAGATTCTTTCCACAAAGTAAAAGCACATATACTGTAGTTTATGCACACAAAATTTAGTGCAATTTGCTTGAGTGGTTGTGGAGTAATGGCTGTTGGAACTGTGAAACTGTGCGTAACCTGTAAAGTACTCACAGCAATAAATGATAAATTCTGAAAAATTTAGACACTTATTTTGAAATCAAAAGAAAAACGAACCTTCATTTTTCATTTTTCTTAAGTGTGGCAAAAAATTGTGCGTCAAAACATTACATGTACTTCACAAGCTGGCCAATCTGATATCTGGCTTGATTTTTTGAACTTTTATGTCTCTATTGTGTGATGTCTGGCTCACAAATGGTGATTGGTTAAAAATATTGGTAGATATTGGTAGTCTAATGTCTGGCAGTATTTATTTGACACCATATGGCATTTCACTAGTTTCTCAGTGAACGTGCAATTTCAAAGCAAAAAGTTCTCATTTTGCAGCCTATGAGCAAAACTGCTTTGGCGACACTACCACCTTAACACAGCACATCCCTACTTCACACAACCATGTTCTTCGTTGATGCTGCATTCCAGAAAGAAGTCTTTGTGCTGCGTGCTTGCATCGCTAAGGGTTTGTTTGTCTGCGTAGAGTGGCATTAGGGTCATGATCTCTTTGACGTTTCCAGCAATAGTCATGGCATTTTCCGCAACTTTTTCCACGGTCTCGGTCACTTTGTTGACGGTGTCCACTGCGGTGTCTACTACTTCGTCAACGAGGTTGTTTGCACGTTCCTGCAAAGTAGAAAAAAAACAGGTAAAAAGTACATTTAACCATGGACATCGCCTCAGGGCTGGTTCAAGTCCAAGGTGCGGAGTTTATCTTTGTTTTTAGACCAAGGGCGATTAGGGTATTGCCTTAAAAATCTACATTTCTGCAACAAGGATGGGTCAAGACATTTCCTCAAAGCCTAGTAATTTGCCTTACACGGAATCCGTGTTACTTTCCCATTTAGCTGTGGCTCCTTATGAAGATACACTGTCCACCCATCAAAGTTTTCGATAAAAACGTAAAAACGCCAACGTAGATTCATGGGAATTGATTTGTCTGCTCTAGAATCCACAGCACAACATCGAGTATGCGGGGCTAATTAAATGATTATAATATATAATTTGCTCAATTTGTGAAACGATTTGACAATAAATGGTTCTGGTTTCAAGACCAGCTTCATTTTTTAACTTGATCAGAACTACATATGTTCTGGTAATACATTAAAATATGTTCTAAATGATCCAAAATTTAACATCAAGTCGCTTTATATATCCGATATTATATTATTCGGGTGAATTTTTAACCGCAAATCATTTTACCTGGATGACCGATACAAAAAACAGCAAATCTGCAGCAACTGGAGGCAACGTTACGGCAGCTGTCGCAACTAAGGCTGGCGTTGTCAGGCAGGGATTCAGTAAGCCGCCACAAGCTTGAATATACACAATTTTTAATATTTAGAAGCCCACCAAAAGTTAACTTAGCTCATTATAAATAATATGCTGAAAACTAAAGTATATACATTGTTGATTATAAACAGACAATTGTCTAAGTTTCATGTGTATTTTGCGTACAAGTACAGTACCGATCACAATTAACTACCTATGATGCTGCAGTCAGCGTCACTGATCGAGCCATAGCGTCACTGACTGCAGTCACTGCATTGACGTCACAGGTCCAATAAATTGGACAATTTTATTAGGAATATTGAATTTCATTAAGTGACTCCGAAGTCAGAGTCAGTGACTCCGGAATCACGCTCACATTAGTCAACAGCTAAACACTTAACGTATGTATGTAGTAGAGACAAATATTTCATAACGTAACGGTTACATCATGTAACGGTATCTATCAAATACATATATTTCCAAACTAAACTAAATTAGACAAACTAACCTGAACAATTCACAAAACTACACTCTTTATGCTACGAGAAGTCAAAACCATATAATGTGTATATGTTGACTCACCAGCGGTCGTACCAGGAATATCTGCAAAAAAAGAATAAATAATGCAAATGGAAAATACCAAAATATGTCACATCATAAAAAATAACTACGGGACCGTTTTCAATTCAAGGTTACAACATTTCTGTTTCAAACTCTATATTAATTAAAATCCTATTATTCTTTTCACACGGAAGAGGTGAATCTGTGCGCAAAAAAGTGCTGGAATACCTTTGGGCGTAAAGAAAAAAAACTATTTCACAACTTTTTAAATAAATAAAAATAAATGTAAATAAATTTGTAAAGTTAAGCAAAATCTCATCTACATGAATCTCATGAACTACATATTAACAAAATTCTAAAACTATCTACTACCTTTTCAAGTCAGTTATAACAAGTTGGTCCTAAAAGGAGCAAGGTTCCAGAGTTTAGCAAAAACAATAAAGCATTTTTGAAGCGGTTGCAGTTGGTTTCAAATAGAAAGATAAAAGTTTTGATAATGCAATCCGACTCAGATTTGCCAGTCATTTATTAAAATCAGTGGTTTAAATTTAAATGAATCATGAGACTAAAGTAGTATTATTTAATCAAATAAGTAGTTGACGTTAGCCAAATACATTCACCATCAATACTTGTACAACTATTTACTCTCTGGTCACTAAATTGCTGAGTACGGGTGAGCCATCGCATAATAATAATGAGCCGAACCTGGCCACAAATCGGTAAAAAATTAGCCCAACAGTACATACTAGCTACTCAGTCAGATTTTTAATGCTAACCATTTCTCAATGGCATACACTTCTAATAAAACAAACAAAATAAACAAAAAACACCAGAACATCAGAGTAGCACATAACGATAACAAAGACCTCTTGCAAAGACTAAACCCTGTAAATGCATGATTTCTTCGACAAGACAACACTGATAGTAACTGCTGATACATAACTGTTACTTATTTGCATAATTTGCGAGCTAACATGCAGACATGCGTTAAGTAGTTACAGTTGGTTTACATAAACTAAACTAAATGGCAAAACAAGCACTTTAGTCGACGAGCGTATTTTGTTCACACGATGACAGTCAGTATTATTTTAGCGTGCATTAAAATTTAAAACCTGTGCAGTAGGTACAGTGTTAGTTCGACTAGATTCATCAGCATCAAGCACTGTAAAAGTCAATTGTGGTGCTGGCAAATCACAACTGCGCTAAACCTTAAAACGCCGTTGCTGCAAACTAAGAGTTGGCAACGGGTCGAACAATTCGACCTCACACGACTGACGACGAGCAGTGAAGCTACTACGTATGTACTAAAACTCCCTGAATCCCTTATATATGTACTTTAGTGACTTTATAATTTTAAATGTCCGTTTTTAGACTTCATAAAAGAATATATGAAGGTACAAAAGATTTTCGGCCATTGAATTTACTGAAATCTTGACTATGCAACAACAAACAAAACTTTAAAAACTAAATTTCAAAATTTTTGAATTTTCGAACAGAACTCACATGCACACAGAAAGCAGGGCGCAGAAAAACCATCGGTCACAAAACCATGACCTGACCTAACCATGCGAGGGCAGGTAGCAAACTTTGTGGGTCTCCACTATGCAACGATTAGCTGACACAAACAAAGACCGCTTGTTACCATTGTTACTTCCCATTGTAGCCCATTTTAGTTCTGTGTCAATTCTGACAACAACAAACGAACGAACTGATAACAACTAGGCAATCTCGAGCAACAGCCAACAACCTGTCATCCTCATTTTTGTCGATTTTCAGTTATTTACGTAACTTTGTAAGTCGATAATGCTCTATCGATCAATTGGTTTTATTATTTTAACGAAAATCTACTTTTTGTGCAAAGATATATCAGTTTTTCCTGTTGCGCCACAGCGCAACAGGTACTTTATACTTGGTTTGTATAGGATTTGCAGAATCTGTAAATTAACACACTTACCTGACAGCATGCCTACCTTTTGTGTTGTGTGCGTGTGTTTGCTCTTACCTTTGCTGTAGTAATGTGCCGGTTATCAGACTGCTAATATCGCCATATGCATTACCTATATAAGCTATACATATAATATCAGTGCATTAAATCCATCTCAAACTGGCGAAATGATGCTTCAAACAAGCAACAGTTTGCTGCAAAAGAAAAATAGAATGAATTTTACAGCAGTTTGTCATGATTGACAAAAAACCTGTTGCGAACTCATTTTGTATTCCACGTTGGATCAAAACTCTCACCAAACTGCTAAATTCTATTGGAAACATCTTTTAACGAAGACTGAAGCACTATGGCGCAACAAATTTAACCCATTTTGCTTGAGTAAAGAGCTGGATTTGATTCATACCTGAATCAAACGGTATAAAGCGGGCAAGCTTATCACTAAGTTTTTCTGCAGAAACAGTTGGTCAATTTTACTGGGTGACCCGTGCATTTTCGTGAAACATAATTAAAAAGTTAGCGAACATATGCTAGCAGAATGCATATTATGCACACTGAATTTTGAAACATCTTTGTCAAATAAGGTGCATTATTTGGCTTTAATCTTCGCCCAGCAGTTTTGCCAAGTCCAGTTCTTCAGACTCAGTTAACATTCTCCAAGCAAACATACGCGGACGGCGATAGCGAGGCAAAATCGCTCGCTTTCTCTCACCCACTTGCTTAATTATTTTTATAAATTTATTGTATGAGGCATATATATGCTGAACACTACAATTTTGTGCAAAATGTGCTTTGTTAAAAACCCTTCCTTTACACACTGGAACAAAATGTCAAATGCTGACTATAAACCCTTTGCACACCGTCACTTTTCAGTAATTGCCAGAATGCCACTTGCCAATGAAATACATATAAACCGGGCTCAAACATTTGTACAAACTAAACCTGAAAGTTTGCTAACGACAGTCAGTGAACGTAGTATGCATTCTTGACAGCAAAAATAAAGCTTCAGCAAAAATCCGATGCAGTTCTAAATAGGACTGCTTTGCTTGAGCATAGAGCTGGATTTGATTCATACCAGAATCAAACGAGTTAAAACCGTGAAACTTGTTACACAGTTATTCTTCGGTAACAGTTTGTACATTTCATCTAGACACTTGTGGAGCAATTAGATTTGAACACAGGTGAGATAAAGAGCTAGATTTAACTTATACCCAAATCATATGGGTTAACATAGACAATGAACCGCACACATTCAACTAATGAACAGACACAATTAGCAAACACACTCATGTTCACGTACATCCACACAATCACATTAGCCAGAACACGCACAAGCGCACACACAACCTTCACCAAGCTGTACGTTGCAACTTCACACATCATCCTACAAAGCTGCGTAAGTCATTATCATAAGATTAGACACACACGCACACACAGCAATGGTTAATTTTATCACATAGCCTTACGTTTTGGTCCTGGGTCATCATAAGAACCTGTTGCGGTGTGCCGCAACAGGAAAAAACGAAGAAGGAATCGAACCGTCAGTTATCAGATTAATAATCAGAAACTCTACTATCTGAGCCACCGATTCGTGACCGTCACTATCAATAACTGATATATTGAATTTATTGGGACCGTTCAGGGGAATCGTGCTTTTAGCAATCATTACTTAGCACACATTGTGACACGAGAGTTTTTTTCACAAAAGAATATACGTTTTAAAAAATAATGGTTTACCAATGATTATCTCTGGAAATCAGGTTGGCACATCTCACGCTACATACTATTTATCAGTTTTCAATAGTTACAGACTTCTAAGTAAATAAAGTACAAGCCGGAATAGCTTAGTTGATAGAGCGTTAGACTACAGATCTAAAGGTACCTGGTTCGATCCCAAGTTTCGGCTCTTTTTTAAAATTCAGGCTTTATTTTTTAACTTTTAAGTGGCAGTTTTTTGCACATTTTTGCCCAATAGTTGCTTTTTTAACTTGTACTAAAAATAAAATTTCATGAGTTTTACTTTTTGTCATCTATGTAACGCTAATCTGTACTCATGTAGCTTATGAACGCAGTGTTGTTTCGCGTTTTATTTCCTTTGGAATATAAATAGCAACTGAGTTACGAAACTCTTTAATCAACAGACGCGGTTCTCTCCTTTTAAATTAGAGCGTGTTTATCAATTTTTGTATGAGAGAATTTGGAACGGCTAAGCAGTAAATCTGTGCAAATGAATAACAGGATTTCATATAATTTTGTCCACATAAAATGGCCGCGTTTGATATTTCCTCTGGAATTGTGACACTCAAACCTCACCATGGACGACTGTCCCAAGGCATAATATGAAGAGTGTCATGCTCTTCCCATTAATACGTACTTCTTGTTTGCGATTAGTTTTTAATGCGCAACAGGCCTAATGTTGTCAAACGTTAACCCTTCTAACTTCTCACTCACTGAACTACTTTTGCAGTAAACTTTTACTTGTTCCTGTTGGGCCACAGCCCAACAGGTCTTTAATTTTGATTTGGAATATTCAGTGTGCTGCTAACGTTAAACTGGTCATGTGCGGAGTGTGTTTTACACGTCCGTCACCGTTACATTGCACCCGTCACCTACATTTCACCTGCATAATAATACTTTTGCTCCCTTGCTTTCTTTCGTTAATGACTGAGTTTGTGTGAATTCCGCCGTTACATACATAGGATTAGAAAAAACTGCAAAAGAATTCTTTCCCAGGATTCGATCCTGCAGCCTTCGGTTTAAGAGTGCAACATCTAACCACTACACCATGCTGTGGTCTTCTATATTAGAGCTAACGACATGAAGTAGTGCAAACTGTAAATGTTTGTTATTGGATAGCATAAAAACAATACGCGTGAATGTGTTCCATCAGTTTACGTTAAAGTAAAGTTCGGGTCATTTGCTGAAGTATAAGCTGAAGTACACCACATAAGTGTACTAAAACTTATTCTATAAGGTGCCCGTCTTCATAATTTTTGAAATTTTGCCAATGAAATGTTAACTACATACATAACAGCCTGTGCCCCAAGGTTTTGCAGTCTGACTAGCTGATAGAGATTTAAGCATGCATCAACAATTACTTAAGCTGCCCCAACAGGTTTACGATGGCCTCTGGCCAATGTACTTGAAAATTAAAACTTTATGCTTACTGAAGGCTTTTGCCGAAAATCGGGCTTGTTTGTTGATTTTTTTGTTGTAACACACAAACGACACACACTCTTGAGCAGACCTGCAGAGCAGCACAACTGGCACTTACACACGCACGCACATTCGCACACACACAGACAATGACGCATTCTGGCTATCTGCTGTGCATCGCATCGGATCTGAGTGCACCAGCGCAGTCAAAACTTTCAGTTCAATGCACTGAAAGTAAGCATGATTTACATGCAATTTTGGTTTCAGCGCATTGACTGAAATTAGTGTATGCACGGCCGCTGAGGCGGCCCGCAAAAAGACTTGCACCACTTGATAAAATGAAACATATGATCTCGTTAAGAACCCCATAGATTTTGACTGTCAAGAGTACACAGCAAATCGTTGCCAGAAATTATGCCACTAAAATAAGTAAGTGGCGCATATATGTTTTATCAGACTTTAGAGTTTAACATCTGAAATCTCACCACAAGCGCACACCATCTCGAACCCTGGTGTGTGTAGAAACCCACAATCTGCGGGTGTAGGGGGTATCATCATAGCCGCTTGACAAGTTCCTTTGCTGTCCCGTGCGGGATAGTAGTTGGGAGGGGGCGGGAAGGGTCCCGGACTTTTCACAGTAGTGCACTCGGTTAGTTGCGGCATTAGGGTCTTCAGATCACCCTTCTTAGCATACAGCAGATTTCGGTTGCAAGTGCTTGCGAAGAAGAATTCACAAGTATCGCTGCATTTCGCGTTTACCCCTGCCATCACAAAAAGGGCACCGCTTGCGACGTCTTGCACGTTTTCTAGAACAATGCAATTTGCAAAAAACATGATAGTTATAGTTATATATGCAAACTCGAAATTTTATTAACCAAGTGTGGTGGCACTAGTAAATGTCGACCTTCCCGGGGGGGGGGGTCACAGGGTGGTCACATTGCTATGGTGTTTTTGTCTGATAGTGTATTTATTTTTTTATTTAACAAACGTTATGTACTTATTGTGTTTTTTATTGAACAAAAAATAAAGTTCCAAATCGTGTAACAATCGTGTAAGCGACTAACATATCGTGTAATTTTCAAAAACAATCTGTGTAAGAATTCGTGTGAAAATCTTGTAAAATAAATCGAGTACACGAATTTATTTTTGACACGGTTCCTAAGCTTACGTGGCTGCGCAGGTGTTCCCAATTCTTGAACGATTTCACAATTATCGCTCGTAGCTAAAACAGCAAGAATATTGAAAAAAGAATGTGTGTATCTTGAATTACATTCTCTGCTAAGGGGCTTAGTTTAGTTATAAATAGCTGCTAATTTGAAACCTCATCCTACTGTTGATAAAAAATTTGTTTCTAGACAAACGCTAACTGTCACGGTTTTTGCTATGAGGACAAATAAGCCTGACGCTGTTTCAAGTACCACGATTACTGCTAAATAATTTCCAATGGGATGTTGTGTCAAGAAATGAGGGGGGGATTCTTACAGAAACAAAAACAGCACCGTTGAGCTATGTACTGGGCCGATGATGAGTTGTCGTAAATTTCTTTAAACACTCTAGGGGGCTTGTTTTATTTCACAATAGTCCAAAAGCTAATGGATCCCACATAAGAGTCTTGTTCTCAGTAGAAAAAATAGCAACCAATTGTAAATGTAAGGAAAAAGTTTTATTCTTAGAAAATGACCAAAGCCAATGTGAATGCTATTGGGTTTTCGCTTTCTGTTGGTTTTTGCTATTCGTTTTCGATTTGGATGAAGATTGTTTTACAGCAAACAATCCTACTTTTTAAGTTTCTAAAACTAATGGGCCACGTTAGCTTTGTTTTTATTAACTTCAAGTTCGCCTTTACCCACACAGTTAACATTACCCTTGTTTATAGCCGTTTGTAGCCTCATGTTACATACCTAATAACCCAACGGTAATTTTCCAACGTCCAAGAATTCTTAGACCCTAAACTTAATTAGTAGTTAGTTCATTAACAAGCTCTTCTGCTGAGTGAGAAGTGGTTACATTGTGACTTGTGGTTGTGAGCCCTGAGTGTCAATAACAAGTTATTAAATTAACCGCAACGACAGAATTGTTTGCTGCCGGCAGCCATGTTCTGCGTGCACTCGCTGGGGTTGCTGTACTCGTAGCCCACCGCCGAACAGGCGCCAGTCACTTCGTTGTGGTTGGGGGCGGGCGCTTGGGACTGCACAGCAATTGAGGCGCAAGGCGTTCCCGCTGCTTCGGCTAAAATTGTAGCTAACTTTGCGTTAAGTATGAAAAACTTTTACTCAAAATTTCAATTGTTGTACTTGAATTTGTATTTTATAGCATGTCCCAAATCAGTTAGGTAGCCAAAAACGTACTATGAATACATTCAGTAGTACATTAAGAGAACAGTACTACTTTATGCTTTCCCTAAAATTGATGTTGAAATATAAACGTCGTCAACGGAGTAAAACGTCAATCATTGTTGGCGACACTCATTAATCAATTATTTACAATCTCAACCCATAAAATTATTAACTAACTGCTATTGCAAATTAAAAGCAATCAGTTTTTCATACTTAACGCAAAGTTAGCTACAATTTTAGCCGAAGCAGCGGAAACCCTTACGCTGGAGATGCTGCTCCAACGCCGCCAACCAAACGAAGCGACTGGCGCCTGTTTGGGCGGTCGGCTTGACCACGACCACGATTGCGCGCAAACGTGGCTGCCAGCAAACATTCTTCGTTGCGGTTAATTTAATACTTTTATTGACCTCGGCTCCAACCACATCAATGTACCTTTCATAGGCAGAAGAGCTTGTTATGAACTACTACTATTATTTCTAAAACTCTGGACTTGGAAATTCTTGGGTTTTGTATTATGAGGCTAACGGCTATAAAGGGTATTTATTTGGTAAGGCGAACTTGATTATAAAAAAAGCTACTGGCCCGTTGGTTTTAGAAACAAAAAAACAGACGAACCACAAAACAAAACAAACAAAAACCAACAAAAGCGAAAACCCAAACAACAGCTAACATAAAAAGAAACACCTACAGAACAAGCCAAACAAAAATCGCCGGAGAAAGTTCAGTGAGTGAGAAGTTCAAAAGTGAGTTTGACAACATTAGGCTGTTGGATTAAAAACTAATCGCAAACAAAACATATTAATGGAAAACATGACACTCTTCATATTATGCCTTGGGACATCATTGATAGAGTTGAATCTACAAGAAATCAAACGCGGCTGTGGACAATTTGAAACATGTTTATTTGCACAGATTTACTGCTTGCATTCAAATATCTCATAAAAAAAATTGATAAACACACTAATTCTGAAAGGAGAAACCGGTCTGTAATTAAAAATTTTAATCATTATTTATCACCAAAGAATAAACGCGAAACAACACTGGTTCATAAGCTACATGAGTACAGTTAGTTACATAAATGACAAAAAGTAAAACTCATGAAATTTTATTTGAGTTAAAAAACGACTATTGGGAAAAATGTGCAAAAACCACTTAAAAGTTAAAAAATAAAGCCTGAATTTTCAAAAAAGAGGAAACTTGGGATCAAACAGGCCTTTAGATCTGTAGTCTAACGCTCTATACTAGCTTTCAGCTATTTTTCTTAAAAGTTTATATTGAAATGATAAATAGTATGTAGCGTGATGCTGCCAACCTCCAGAGATAATCATTGGTAAACCATTATTTTTAAAACGTATATTCTTTTGTGAAAAAAACTCTAAGTAACAATGTGTGTAAGTAATGATGCTAAAAGCACGATTCCCCTGAACGGCCCAATAAAATTCAATATATCAGTTATTGATAGTGACAGTCACGAATAGTGGCACAAATAATAGAGTTTCTGATATTATCTGATAAACAGTAAACTCTTCTACTTTTCACTGTGAGCACCAAAGGTATTTGAATAACCAGACAAAACGTAACTATGTGATAAAATTAACCATTGCTGTGTGTGCGTGTGTGTCTAATCTTATGATAATGACTTACGCAGCTTTGTAGGATGATGTGTGAAGTGACGTACAGCTTGGTGAAGGTTGTGTGTCTGGTCTTAAGATTGAGTAGAAAGAGGCTAATGTCTATCATAATGTATTCTATTAACATAATTATAATAAAACTACCTTACCACCTTTGCAACTAACCACAACTACTAAATAAAAATTAAACAAGGAGGCGACCAATATATGAGGCAACACACAGAGAACTACTACTTAACATATTACACACTTACAATTCCACATCAAATACCTATATATAAAACAGTACTGAAAATGACAGTGTGCAAAGGGTTATAGTGAGCATAAACATTTTGTTCCATGTGTAAAGGAAGGGTTTTTAACAAAGCACATTTTGCACAAAATTTGTAGTGTTCAGCATATATATGCCTCATACAATAAATTTATAAAAATAATTAAGCAAGTGGGTGAGAGAAAGCGAGCGATTTTGCCTCGCTATCGCCGTCCGCGTATGTTTGCTTGGAGAATGTTAACTGAGTCTGAAGAACTGGACTTGGCAAAACTGCTTGGGCGAAGATTAAAGCCAAATAATGCACCTTATTTGACAAAGATGTTTCAAAATTCAGTGTGCATAATATGCATTCTGCTAGCATATGTTCGCTAACTTTTTAATTATGTTTCACGAAAATGCACGGGTCACCCAGTAAAATTGACCAACTGTTTCTGCAGAAAAAATTAGTGATAAGCTTGCCCGCTTTATACCGTTTGATTCAGGTATGAATCAAATCCAGCTCTTTACTCAAGCAAAATGGGTTAAATTTGTTGCGCCATAGTGCTTCAGTCTTCGTTAAAAGATGTTTCCAATAGAATTTAGCAGTTTGGTGAGAGTTTTGATCCAACGTGGAATACAAAATGAGTTCGCAACAGGTTTTTTGTCAATCATGACAAACTGCTGTAAAATTCATTCTATTTTTCTTTTGCAGCAAACTGTTGCTTGTTTGAAGCATCATTTCGCCAGTTTGAGATGGATTTAATGCACTGATATTATATGTATAGCTTATATAGGTAATGCATATGGCGATATTAGCAGTCTGATAACCGGCACATTACTACAGCAAAGGTAAGAGCAAACACACGCACACAACACAAAAGGTAGGCATGCTGTCAGGTAAGTGTGTTAATTTACAGATTCTGCAAATCCTATACAAACCAAGTATAAAGTACCTGTTGCGCTGTGGCGCAACAGGAAAAACTGATATATCTTTGCACAAAAGTAGATTTTCGTTAAAATAATAAAACCAATTGATCGATAGAGCATTATCGACTTACAAAGTTACGTAAATAACTGAAAATCGACAAAAATGAGGATGACAGGTTGTTGGCTGTTGCTCGAGATTGCCTAGTTGTTATCAGTTCGTTCGTTTGTTGTTGTCAGAATTGACACAGAACTAAAATGGGCTACAATGGGAAGTAACAATGGTAACAAGCGGTCTTTGTTTGTGTCAGCTAATCGTTGCATAGTGGAGACCCACAAAGTTTGCTACCTGCCCTCGCATGGTTAGGTCAGGTCATGGTTTTGTGACCGATGGTTTTTCTGCGCCCTGCTTTCTGTGTGCATGTGAGTTCTGTTCGAAAATTCAAAAATTTTGAAATTTAGTTTTTAAAGTTTTGTTTGTTGTTGCATAGTCAAGATTTCAGTAAATTCAATGGCCGAAAATCTTTTGTACCTTCATATATTCTTTTATGAAGTCTAAAAACGGACATTTAAAATTATAAAGTCACTAAAGTACATATATAAGGGATTCAGGGAGTTTTAGTACATACGTAGTAGCTTCACTGCTCGTCGTCAGTCGTGTGAGGTCGAATTGTTCGACCCGTTGCCAACTCTTAGTTTGCAGCAACGGCGTTTTAAGGTTTAGCGCAGTTGTGATTTGCCAGCACCACAATTGACTTTTACAGTGCTTGATGCTGATGAATCTAGTCGAACTAACACTGTACCTACTGCACAGGTTTTAAATTTTAATGCACGCTAAAATAATACTGACTGTCATCGTGTGAACAAAATACGCTCGTCGACTAAAGTGCTTGTTTTGCCATTTAGTTTAGTTTATGTAAACCAACTGTAACTACTTAACGCATGTCTGCATGTTAGCTCGCAAATTATGCAAATAAGTAACAGTTATGTATCAGCAGTTACTATCAGTGTTGTCTTGTCGAAGAAATCATGCATTTACAGGGTTTAGTCTTTGCAAGAGGTCTTTGTTATCGTTATGTGCTACTCTGATGTTCTGGTGTTTTTTGTTTATTTTGTTTGTTTTATTAGAAGTGTATGCCATTGAGAAATGGTTAGCATTAAAAATCTGACTGAGTAGCTAGTATGTACTGTTGGGCTAATTTTTTACCGATTTGTGGCCAGGTTCGGCTCATTATTATTATGCGATGGCTCACCCGTACTCAGCAATTTAGTGACCAGAGAGTAAATAGTTGTACAAGTATTGATGGTGAATGTATTTGGCTAACGTCAACTACTTATTTGATTAAATAATACTACTTTAGTCTCATGATTCATTTAAATTTAAACCACTGATTTTAATAAATGACTGGCAAATCTAGTCGGATTGCATTATCAAAACTTTTATCTTTCTATTTGAAACCAACTGCAACCGCTTCAAAAATGCTTTATTGTTTTTGCTAAACTCTGGAACCTTGCTCCTTTTAGGACCAACTTGTTATAACTGACTTGAAAAGGTAGTAGATAGTTTTAGAATTTTGTTAATATGTAGTTCATGAGATTCATGTAGATGAGATTTTGCTTAACTTTACAAATTTATTTACATTTATTTTTATTTATTTAAAAAGTTGTGAAATAGTTTTTTTTCTTTACGCCCAAAGGTATTCCAGCACTTTTTTGCGCACAGATTCACCTCTTCCGTGTGAAAAGAATAATAGGATTTTAATTAATATAGAGTTTGAAACAGAAATGTTGTAACCTTGAATTGAAAACGGTCCCGTAGTTATTTTTTATGATGTGACATATTTTGGTATTTTCCATTTGCATTATTTATTCTTTTTTTGCAGATATTCCTGGTACGACCGCTGGTGAGTCAACATATACACATTATATGGTTTTGACTTCTCGTAGCATAAAGAGTGTAGTTTTGTGAATTGTTCAGGTTAGTTTGTCTAATTTAGTTTAGTTTGGAAATATATGTATTTGATAGATACCGTTACATGATGTAACCGTTACGTTATGAAATATTTGTCTCTACTACATACATACGTTAAGTGTTTAGCTGTTGACTAATGTGAGCGTGATTCCGGAGTCACTGACTCTGACTTCGGAGTCACTTAATGAAATTCAATATTCCTAATAAAATTGTCCAATTTATTGGACCTGTGACGTCAATGCAGTGACTGCAGTCAGTGACGCTATGGCTCGATCAGTGACGCTGACTGCAGCATCATAGGTAGTTAATTGTGATCGGTACTGTACTTGTACGCAAAATACACATGAAACTTAGACAATTGTCTGTTTATAATCAACAATGTATATACTTTAGTTTTCAGCATATTATTTATAATGAGCTAAGTTAACTTTTGGTGGGCTTCTAAATATTAAAAATTGTGTATATTCAAGCTTGTGGCGGCTTACTGAATCCCTGCCTGACAACGCCAGCCTTAGTTGCGACAGCTGCCGTAACGTTGCCTCCAGTTGCTGCAGATTTGCTGTTTTTTGTATCGGTCATCCAGGTAAAATGATTTGCGGTTAAAAAATTCACCCGAATAATATAATATCGGATATATAAAGCGACTTGATGTTAAATTTTGGATCATTTAGAACATATTTTAATGTATTACCAGAACATATGTAGTTCTGATCAAGTTAAAAAATGAAGCTGGATCTTGAAACCAGAACCATTTATTGTCAAATCGTTTCACAAATTGAGCAAATTATATATTATAATCATTTAATTAGCCCCGCATACTCGATGTTGTGCTGTGGATTCTAGAGCAGACAAATCAATTCCATGAATCTACGTTGGCGTTTTTACGTTTTTATCGAAAAATTTGATGGTGGGACAGTGTATCGTCATAAGGAGCCACAGCTAAATGGGAAAGTAACACGGATTCCGTGTAAGGCAAATTACCTAGGCTTTGAGGAAATGTCTTGACCCATCCTTGTTGCAGAAATTAGATTTTTAAGGCAATACTCCCTAATCGCCTTGGTTATAAAACAAAGATAAACTCCGCACCTTATCGACTGAACCAGCCCGGAGGCGATGTCCATGGTTAAATGTACTTTTTACCTGTTTTTTTCTACTTTGCAGGAACGTGCAAACAACCTCGTTGACGAAGTAGTAGACACCGCAGTGGACACCGTCAACAAAGTGACCGAGACCGTGGAAAAAGTTGCGGAAAATGCCATGACTATTGCTGGAAACGTCAAAGAGATCATGACCCTAATGCCACTCTACGCAGACAAACAAACCCTTAGCGATGCAAGCACGCAGCACAAGGACTTCTTTCTGGAATGCAGCATCAACGAAGAACATGGTTGTGTGAAGTAGGGATGTGCTGTGTTAAGGTGGTAGTGTCGCCAAAGCAGTTTTGCTCATAGGCTGCAAAATGAGAACTTTCTGCTTTGAAATTGCACGTTCACTGAGAAACTAGTGAAATGCCATATGGTGTCAAATAAATACTGCCAGACATTAACTACCAATATCTACCAATATTTTTAACCAATCACCATTTGTGAGCCAGACATCACACAATAGAGACATAAAAGTTCAAAAAATCAAGCCAGATATCAGATTGGCCAGCTTGTGAAGTACATGTAATGTTTTGACGCACAATTTTTTGCCACACTTAAGAAAAATGAAAAATGAAGGTTCGTTTTTCTTTTGATTTCAAAATAAGTGTCTAAATTTTTCAGAATTTATCATTTATTGCTGTGAGTACTTTACAGGTTACGCAGCAGTTTTCCACAGTTCCAACAGCCATTACTCCACAACCACTCAAGCAAATTGCACTAAATTTTGTGTGCATAAACTACAGTATATGTGCTTTTACTTTGTGGAAAGAATCTAAACAAAAAGTTTTTTAATTGTGACGAAATTATCGAATGCGAATAGGTTTTCAAAACGTCATTTTTCTGACTTTGCGACTTCACTGCTAACTGTATGCTGCATCAATTTTTCTGAAAACTTGGCAAAGATATTTGCCTTGAAACATATTTTTAGAATAAATAAAGAACAATGACTTATCTTTCACTGGAAAAAGTTTTATAGTCGC
>JASANF010013005.1:0-23595 GCA_030248245.1 Trissonchulus sp. WLG1_4 | reverse complement strand
TACACATGTTCTTACCCCAGATCAGTCAACTTTTGTATCAACAATGGGTGAGTTTAGCAAAAAATTGTCGCCAAACAAAATAGGGTTTTTTTCCCCGCAATAGGGTTTTTTTCCCGCACAAACTTTGAACTGTGAAAGGTAAACCACAACGTTTATCACTGTGTTTGAGCTACAGAAGTATAAGAGGAAAGGTAACTCTTTTGAAAAGTGCAAACAACGTGGCCAAAAGTGGTTTTGTGAAAAATTATGACAAGTCAAAAATTTGAAAAATTTTGTCACTGTGGAATTTTTCAACATGCAAAATTTTGAAATTTTTATAAAAAATGCTACAGGCCTCAAGTCAAAACTACACAGAAATTGGTGTGGTAAGTAAGTTTGGGATGCGCTTTCCACCTACATACTAAAAAGGTCCTATGTGGTAAGGTTAGGAAGCACTACGGTTTTTTTCCCGCACCACTATACATCCGTGGAGGGGTGGCTAGCCCCTCAAGGCATAATGCCCTACACGACCATTTGTTACCTTCCCACGTTATTGTCATTACCGATTTACCGAGCAGATCAGGATGGACTGCTGGGTTAGCAGGAGCAACGTGGCCTGAATCTCTTGCTCAAAGGATACTAAGGCGTATAACCAAGTAGCTGGGATTCGATCCACCAACCTTCAGATTAGAAACACCCTAACAACTCGGCCACACTGGCCACAAGACATTATGGTCAAAAATGTCGCTGAAACGCCAAAGTCGGTTCCCCTAGCGCCACCTTAGAAACGCTAAGTGAAGTGTGTGTGTGAGTGTTTGTAAATAACACTTAGCGCTTAAAATAAGTGTACTAGTTTAAGGGGTAGCGTCGCGAAAGCAGTCGATTTTGCGCGACTGTAAAGCTTGTTCAGTAAAATGTTAGAAATTGTTTTTTCTATATTATAAAAATCTACCAAAAGGCAAATTATTTTGCCAAGTTTCAGCAAAATTGGTGCAGCATATAGTTTCCAATAATGTCTCTAAAGTCGGAAAACTTACTAAAAAAAACCTATTCACATTCTATTTTTTAGTCACATTTATCAGTTTTTCTGTTTAGTTTTTTACAGACTAATAGCACATATGTTAATCTATGCATATAAAATTAGTGGCAATATCACTGGTAGCGGCTGTTTTAGTAAATACTAAGTTTGAACTGTGAAGGTGTACTTAAACTGTAAAATAGTAGCAGCAATAATGATAAATGTGGAAAATCTAGACGCTTATTTTCAAATCAGAAGAAAAACGAACCTTCGAAATTTCTTTCTTTATTTGTCGCAAAAAATTGTGCGTCCACACATGATGGCCCGTATTCACATACTAAGTGTAACGGCTTATTTTTAGTGTTTACACTATTGTGTGATGTCTGGCTTACTAATGACGATTGGTCAAAATATTTGTCAATATTGATAGTGTGAGTGTGATATCTGGCAGTAATTATTTTAAATACCATACAGCGTTGGACTAGCTTCTTCATTGCATGTACTACTTCAAAACAAAGGTCCGTATTCACATACTAACACTAACACTTAGGCCCGTATTCACATACTAACACTAACGCTTAAAGTTAGTGTTTACACCATGTTTTAGCGCTTATAAGCGCTAAGTGTTTTACTACATACTTAGTGTTTATTTAAGCGCTTAGCAAACACTAACGCTTAACTTAGTGTTTCAATTTTGTATTCACATACTTAAAATTTAGTGTTTGGCTTAGAATTAAGCGCTTAAGTTTAGGGACCTCGGGAGCTCCCTGAAGCGCTAAGCGCTTAGTTAGTGGATGGTGTGGGGAAGGGGTAGGAAGAGTGGGGGAGGTTCTTGACCGCCATGGGAAGGAAGGGCATGCAATTTAGGGATATATTAATTAACATTTTCCAACCAATTCGATCTATTATTTACTCGTTTAATCGCCAAAAATAAAAAATGCACTTTGTTGTCCAAATTCGTTTTTTTACATTTTTGAGTAGAGCATCTTAATCAAAGTAATTTTTCTTCAAGAACTTCTATTTGAAAATTTATATTTTTCATGATATGCCCCCTGAAACATGCAGAGCTGATTTTGCATTTTTCAGGAATCCACCTGCTGAAAACATTTTTTACAAATGTATAGTTCAGAAAATATATGTTATTAATAAGAAATAGTGATTTAAATAAATCTATAATGGGATTTATGAATGCCAAATGGAAATGCTCATAAATCACGAATTCCGGGAATCCACATCAAGCAGGAAGCGCACTTCAAGCCAAAGCCAAAACTAAGCACAAAAGTTGCTAAACGCTAAGTTTAGTATAACACTAATTTTTAAGCGTTTATTTTGTGAATAACAGTTTAGTACAAATTAAGCGCTAACACTTAGCAAACGCTTAGCGTTAGTATGTGAATAACTCTTAGTATGTGAATACGGGCCAATGTGTACTTCACAAGCTGGCCAATCTGATATCTGGCTTGATTTTTCGAACTTTTATGTCCCTATTGTGTGATGTCTGGCTTACTAATGACGATTGGTCAAAGATATTTGTCAATATTGATAGTGTCAGTGTGATATCTGGCAGTAATTACTTGATACCATACAGCGTTGGACTAGCTTCTCATTGCATGTACTACTTCAAAACAAAGGTCCGTATTCACATACTAACACTAACACTTAGGCCCGTATTCACATACTAACACTAACGCTTAAAGTTAGTGTTTACACTAAGTGTTAGCGCTTATAAGCGCTAAGTGTTATTCACATACTTAGTGTTTATTTAAGCGCTTAGCAAACACTAACGCTTACCTTAGCGTTTCAATTTTGTAGTCACAGGCCCGTATTCACATACTAAGTGTAACGCTTAAACTTAGTGTTTACACTTAGTGTAAGCGCTTATAAGCGCTAAGTGTTATTCACAAACTTGAACTTCTACCATGCTAAACATACTTAAGCGCTTAGCGCTTAGCAAACGCTTAGCGTTAGTTTGTGAATAACACTTAGTATGTGAATACGGGCCACATACTTAAAATTTAGTGTTTGGCTTAGAATTAAGCGCTTAAGTTTAGGGACCTCGGGAGCTCCCTAAGCGCTAAGCGCTTAGTTAGTGGATGGTTTGGGGGAAGGGGTAGGGAGAGTGGGGGAGGTTCTTGGCCGCCATGGGAAGGAAGGGCATGCAGTTTAGGATATATTAGTGACATTTTCCGACCAATTCGATCCATTTTGCTCGTTTAATCGCCAAAAATAAAAAATGCACTTTGTTGTCCAAATTCGTTTTTTTACATTTTTGAGTAGAGCATCTTAACGAAGTAATTTTTCTTCAAGAACTTCTATTTGAAAATTTATATTTTTCACAATATGCCCCCTGAAACATGTAGAGCTGATTTTGCATTTTTCAGGAATCCACCTGCTGAAAACATTTTTTACAAATGTATAGTTCGAGAAAAATATATATTATTACTAAGAAATAGTAATTTAAATAAATCTATAATCAGATTTATAAATACCAAATGGAAATGCCGATAAATAACGAATTCCGGATCCACATCAAGCAGGGAGCGCACTCCAAGCCAAAGCCAAAACTAAGCACAAAAGTTACTAAACGCTAAGTTTAGTATAACACTAATTTTTAAGCGTTTATTTTGTGAATAACAGTTTAGTACAAACTAAGCGCTAACACTTAGCAAACGCTTAGCGTTAGTATGTGAATAACTCTTAGTATGTGAATTCGGGCCTTAAAGTTAGTGTAAACACTAACTTTAAGTGCTTCGTAAAACTAAATTTAGTGCTACGAAGCACTTAAAGTTAGGGTTTACACTAACTTTAAGTGTTAGTGTTAGTATGTGAATACGGGCCAAAAAGTTCTATTTTCACAGCCTATGAGCAAAACTGCTTTCGCGACACTACCCCCTTAAGGTGGCGCTCAGGGGAACCGACTT
The DNA here is from genome assembly GCA_030248245.1 of Trissonchulus sp. WLG1_4. Lineage (NCBI taxonomy): Eukaryota > Metazoa > Nematoda > Enoplea > Enoplida > Ironidae > Trissonchulus > Trissonchulus sp. WLG1_4. The sequence continues at coordinate 19,677 of JASANF010013005.1, read as the reverse complement.
TGGCGTTTAATTTTTTTCAGCGATATTTTTGACCATAATGTCTTGAAGGAAAGTTGTTCAAAATGAAAATAGCTTTCATTTGATGTGCATATTGTGATAATAAATTTTTTTTAAATTTTTTGGACAATTTTGTAGCCGTAGCAAATAAATTTTTGTTTCCATATAAAATGATTACTCATCAGTGGCGTATTTAGGGGGGGGGGGGGGCGGGGGGGCCTGCAGCCCCCCCTTAGCGATTTGAGCCCCCCCCCTTAGAGGGTCGCAGCCCCCCCCCCCCCCTTTTCGAAACTTCAAAAGCTGAAAATAGTGTTTCTGATACCTCCACAATTGACAAATTCTGCCTTCAAAATTTAAAAAATCTCCAAGTTTTTTCCATTCTGTTGATGTTTTTTCGGCTTAGATACCTTTTTTCTTTGTGCATGCTTATATATATGCCAGGTCTATTATCATATTCTGTGCTAATTGATTAATGTCTCACATGTTTGTATAGTTAGATAGGGTAAAAAATACAAAATTAAATACAAAGTATACTATTTTTTGCTTTGCTGCATACATGTTTGTATTTTTTTGTTTGTATTTTTTTGAATACATGATATTTTTTACAATTTTTTCTTACTTTTTGTTAATTTTAATTTTTGAAGCATTATTACACCAATCTGCGGCCAATCTGCAGTGGCGTAGCCACAAAAAATTTCGGGGAGGGGGGGATGAGTTTTCTTTTGTTTTAAAACGTTAAAAATGCATTTAATTGCTATTTTAACGCTAAAAACGACACATATTAAGCAATTTTTGGCCAATTTATAGTTTCTGTATGTAATAAAATTAGCCACAGTCGTACCATTTGGAACTTTGAATAATGATCTGCTAACGGCAAGTGTATCCGCGTCTCGTGTGTCAATTTTTTAACCCTAAAATTCCATACGCGCAGCAGAAAAAGTAGTTTCTTGACGACGGATCAGAAAAAGCCACCTGGCAAAAGCATATTGCAACGATAAATCATCGCAAAACCCAGATTTTATGAAACGCAGCCATAAGAATAGCCTACGCTGGCCCATAGCACAAAAAGATCGCTCGCCACCAACTCTTATGTACGCGAGCTGTTACACAACGGGCTTTTACGCCAAATGGACGTGACTTTTGTTCCCCACTCGACTATATATAACGTAGGTCATAGGCCCTTGGGCCTATTTTTTGATCCATGGGCTTAAATATTTAATGTTTAATATTTTAAAATTATATATTTTTGTTTATTTTATGTCAAAAGTGCAGTTGTCAGTGCAATGTAGATGGTTAAAACCTCAAAAAACCTAAAACTTCTGGGGGCTGCGGCCCCCAGACCCCCGCATTGCTAAATGCTAGCTGTAGATCCACTACATTTCTTTATTTCATGTAAAAAGTGCAATTTTCAATGCAATTTCGATGGTTAAAATCTCAAAAAAGCTTCAACTTCTGAGGGCTGCCGCCCCAGACCCGAGCAAAGTTAAGTGCTTTATCCAGACTCCACTATTGTAGTTTATCGATGGTTACAATAACAAACTCAAAAAAGGTCCGAGGGTTGCCGTCCCCGCCAGACCCCCTCTGATCGGCCGTGGCTCACAGTGCTCCGCACCCCCCCCCCCCCGTCGCAGCCCCCCTTCCCTCTGCGAAATCCTGGATATGTCACTGTTACTCATATCATTGAAATATGCAGTTTCTTATTAGATTGATGTATTAACTGTAAGAATACGTTGAAGTTTTGCTGAGTTAATTAGCCGTGAAAATAGCAAATCCAAAATGAAAAACCTACAAAGCTGATAAATCTTCTGAAAATGTCAAATTTTTGATTTAATTTCTTAAAAAATTGAGTATGGCTTTTTGTAAGTTTTTGAGCGGAAATGTGCAGTCCTAGGAAAGGTTTAATTTTTTGAAAAAGTGAAACGTGTGGGCAAACTTTACATTGTTGCGTAGCGAAATCGACTACTTTTTTTTTGGACCTGGGTCCCAGCTGCCGTTTGCGATTGAGATGAAAATTTGCACAATGTGAAAGAAAAAATATAAATGCAGACGTGAAAGTTTTTCGATTTTCTCAAATTTTGGCCCGCAGCATTTTTCTGTAGTCGCTCAAACACGACTGATTTTTGAAAAATCGATTTTTTGCAAAATCAAAAATGAAAAATGAAAAAATCGAAGATCAATCACTGTCTAGAAAATTTTTGAGAGATCTTTCTATTGATACCAATATCATCAAAATCGGTTGAAGTTTCGTTAAGCTAGGTCAATTTTAAACAAAATTAGTGTGAGTAGGAAATTTGACATGGTCATAAAATTTGACAAATTCATAATAAAGTGCTGAACTGTATTGTAAATAGATATTTTTTGATGTCTCTTTGATATACAATTAAAGTGGTATTGCGATTTATTGCATGAGCTGAGCGCCGAACATGAGTTTTGTTGCTAAGCGGTACCTTATGACCAGCAGTGGCCCTCCCCTTCCCTCTAAGTGAATGTTTTTGGTTTTGTTGTTTGTTTGTTTGTTGAATGTTTGTGTTGTGTATTATACACTTGTGCGGGTTTATATATACGTGGCTTTTTCTGCTCCTTTTAGATTTTTGTTTTGTTTTTAATACGCATACATTTTTGTTTTCATTCACTAGCTAATAAATTCTTTCTTAATTCCGTTTAATTTCCGCCAAGTTTCTGTCAAATATCATTTTTCAGCCGAATGTATTATGCTAAGGCCTGTATTCACACACTAAAACTAAAGGCCGATTCACACGCTGCGATTTTACTGCGATCTTGCCGCAGCGTTTTCGCCGCTGCGGCAAAACGCACTGTCTGAACAGACGCAGCAATTTCAGTGCGGAACGTCTGCGTCTTGATTTTGCCGCAGCGTTTTAAACGCCAGACTGCAATTCGGCCTGCCTTTTCAGTGCGTTTTGGTGCTGCGGACATGTTGGTTTCAACAATACTGGCAAAGCTGTTTGTCATGCTTTTAGAAGAGTAAAGACGCAGCAAAATAGTTTGCGAGACGCAACGTTTGTTCAGACGCTGCGTTTTGTGTGCGACACCCTGCGTCTTGCGTTTTGCGTCAAAATCGCAGCGGCAAAAACGCACCGTGTGAATCGGCCTTATAAGCCGCAGGGTGTCGAAAGCGAAACGCACCGTCTGAACAAGCTTTGCGGCCTTAGTGCGTCTCGCAGGACAGTTTGCTGCGTCTTCATTGTTTCAAAAAAATGACAAAGTGCTAAGCAAAAATTGTTTAAACCAACACAAACGTAGCATCAAAACGCAATGAAATCGCAGGTCGAATTGCAGTCTGGCGTTCAAAACGCTGCGGCAAATTCAAGACGCAGGCATTCCGAACTAAAAACGCTGCGTCTGTTCAGACATTGCGTTTTGCTTGCGGCAAGCTGCGTTTTGCCGCAGCGGCAAAAACGCTGCGGCAAAATCGCAGTAAAATCGCAGCGTGTGAATCGGCCTTAAAGGCCGATTCACACGGTGCGGTTTTGCCGCTGCGATTTTAACGCAAAACGCAAGACGCAGGGTGTCGCACACAAAACGTAGCGTCTGAACAAACGTTGCGTCTCGCAAACTTTTTTGCTGCGTCTTTTCTTCTAAAAACATGACAAACAGCTTTGCGAGTATTGTTGAAACCAACATGTCCGCAGCACCAAAACGCACAGAAAATGCAGGCCGAATTGCAGTCTGGCGTTTAAAACGCTGCGGCAAAATCAAGACGCAGACGTTCCGCACTGAAAGTGCTGCGTCTGTTCAGACAGTGCGTTTTGCCGCAGCGGCGAAAACGCTGCGGCGAAATCGCAGTAAAATCGCAGCGTGTGAATCGGCCTTAACGCTTAAGAAAGAAGAAAGAAAGAAAGAAGAAAGAATTTATTAAGTGAATGAAAACAAAAATGTATGCGTATGGAAACAAAACAAAAATTAAAGCAAATAAAGTACGTATATATAAACCCGCACAAGTGTATAATACACAACACAAACATTCAACAAACAAACAAACAACAAAACCAAAAACATTCACTTAGAGGGAAGGGGAGGGCCACTGCTGGTCATAAGGTAGCGCTTAGCAACAAAACTCATGTTTGGCGCTCAGCTCATGCAATAAATGGCAATACCACTTTAATTGTATATCAAAGAGACATCAAAAAAATCTATTTACAATACAGTTCAGCACTTTATTATGAATTTGTCAAATTTTATGACCATGTCGAATTTCCTATTCACACTAATTTTGTTTTTGACCTAGCTTAACGAAACTTCAACCGATTTTGATGATATTGGTATCAATAGAAAGATCTCTCAAAAATCTAGACGTGATTGATCTTCGATTTTTCATTTTCATTTTTGATTTTGCAAAAAATCGATTTTTCAAAAATCAGTCGTGTTTGAGCGACTACAAAAAATGCTGCGGGCCAAAATTTGAAAATCGAAAAACTTTCACGTCTGCATTTATATTTTTTCTTTCATTGTGCAAATTTTCATCTCAATCGCAAACGGCAGCTGGGACCCAGGTCCAAAAAAAGTAGTCGATTTCGCTACGCAACAATGTAAAGTTTGCCCACACGTTTCACTTTTCAAAAAATTAAACCTTTCCTAGGACTGCACATTTCCGTTGAAAAACTTACAAAAAGCCATACTCAATTTTTTAAGAAATTAAATCAAAAATTTGACATTTTCGAAGATTTATCAGCTTTGTAGGTTTTTCATTTTGGATTTGCTATTTTCACGGCTAATTAACTCAGCAAAACTTCAACGTATTCTTAAGTTTAATACATCAATCTAATAAGAAACTGCATATTTCAATGATATGAGTAACAGTGGCGTATCCAGGATTTCGCAAAGGGGGGGCTGCGACCGGGGGGGGGGGTGCGGAGCAACTGTGAGCCACCGCCGATCAAAAGGGGTCTGGCGGGGACGGCAACCCTCGGACCTTTTTTGAGTTTGTTATTGTAACCATCGATAAACTACAATAGTGAATCTGCAGCAAGCACTTAACTTTGCGGGGGTCTGGGGGCGGCAGCCCTCAGAAGTTGAAGCTTTTTTGAGATTTTAACCATCGAAATTGCATTGAAAATTGCACTTTTTACATGAAATAAAGAAATGTAGTGGATCTACAGCTAGCATTTAGCAATGCGGGGGTCTGGGGGCGGCAGCCCCCAGAAGTTTTAGCTTTTTTGAGGTTTTAACCATCTACATTGCACTGACAACTGCACTTTTGACATAAAATAAACAAAAATATATAATTTTAAAATATTAAACATTAATATTTAAGCCCATGGATCAAAAAATAGGCCCAAGGGCCTATGACCTACGTTATATATAGTCGAGTGGGGAACAAAAGTCACGTCCATTTGGCGTAAAAGCCCGTTGTGTACAGCTGCGTACATAAGAGTTGGAGTGAATCTTTTTGTGCTATGGGCCAGCGTAGGCTATTTTATGGCTGCGTTCAAAAATTGGGGTTTTGCGATGATTTATCGTTGCAATATGCTTTTGCCAGGTGGCTTTTTCTGATCCGTCGTCAAGAACGACCGTTTCTGCTGTGTGTTGCAATTTTAGGGTTAAAAATTGACACACGAGACGCGGATACACTTGCCGTTAGCAGATCATTATTCAAAGTTCCAAATGGTCGACTGTGGCTAATTTTATTATACAGAAACTATAAATTGGCCAAAAATTGCTAATATGTGTCGTTTTTAGCGTTAAAATAGCAATTAAATGCATTTTTAACGTTTTAAAACAAAGAAAACTCATCCCCCCTCCCCGAAATTTTTTGTGGCTACGCCACTGCAGATTGGCCGCAGATTGGTGTAATAATGCTTCAAAAATTAAAATTAACAAAAAGTGAAAAAATTGTAAAAAATATCATGTATGCAAAAAAATACAAACAAAAAAATACAAACATGTATGCAGCAAAGCAAAAAATAGTATACTTTGTATTTAATTTTGTATTTTTTACCCTATCTAACTATACAAACATGTGAGACATTAATCAATTAGCACAGAATATGATAATAGACCTGGCATATATATAAGCATGCACAAAGAAAAAAGGTATCTAAGCCGAAAAAACATCAACAGAATGGAAAAAACTTGGAGATTTTTTAAATTTTGAAGGCAGAATTTGTCAATTGTGGAGGTATCAGAAACACTTTTTTCAGCTTTTGAAGTTTCGGAAAGGGGGGGGGGGCTGCGACCCTCTAAGGGGGGGGCTCAAATCGCTAAGGGGGGGCTGCAGCCCACCCAGCCCCCCCCCCTAAATACGCCACTGATGAGTAATCATTTTATATGGAAACAAAAATTTATTTGCTACGGCTACAAAATTGTCCAAAAAATTTAAAAAAATTTATTATCACAATATGCACATCAAATGAAAGCTATTTTCATTTTGAACAACTTTCCTTCAAGACATTATGGTCAAAAATATCGCTGAAAAAAATTAAACGCCAAAGTCGGTTCCCCTGAGCGCCACCTTAAGGGGGTAGTGTCGCGAAAGCAGTTTTGCTCATAGGCTGTGAAAATAGAACTTTTTGGCCCGTATTCACATACTAACACTAACACTTAAAGTTAGTGTAAACCCTAACTTTAAGTGCTTCGTAGCACTAAATTTAGTTTTACGAAGCACTTAAAGTTAGTGTTTACACTAACTTTAAGGCCCGAATTCACATACTAAGAGTTATTCACATACTAACGCTAAGCGTTTGCTAAGTGTTAGCGCTTAGTTTGTACTAAACTGTTATTCACAAAATAAACGCTTAAAAATTAGTGTTATACTAAACTTAGCGTTTAGTAACTTTTGTGCTTAGTTTTGGCTTTGGCTTGGAGTGCGCTCCCTGCTTGATGTGGATCCGGAATTCGTTATTTATCGGCATTTCCATTTGGTATTTATAAATCTGATTATAGATTTATTTAAATTACTATTTCTTAGTAATAATATATATTTTTCTCGAACTATACATTTGTAAAAAATGTTTTCAGCAGGTGGATTCCTGAAAAATGCAAAATCAGCTCTACATGTTTCAGGGGGCATATTGTGAAAAATATAAATTTTCAAATAGAAGTTCTTGAAGAAAAATTACTTCGTTAAGATGCTCTACTCAAAAATGTAAAAAAACGAATTTGGACAACAAAGTGCATTTTTTATTTTTGGCGATTAAACGAGCAAAATGGATCGAATTGGTCGGAAAATGTCACTAATATATCCTAAACTGCATGCCCTTCCTTCCCATGGCGGCCAAGAACCTCCCCCACTCTCCCTACCCCTTCCCCAAACCATCCACTAACTAAGCGCTTAGCGCTTAGGGAGCTCCCGAGGTCCCTAAACTTAAGCGCTTAATTCTAAGCCAAACACTAAATTTTAAGTATGTGGCCCGTATTCACATACTAAGTGTTATTCACAAACTAACGCTAAGCGTTTGCTAAGCGCTAAGCGCTTAAGTATGTTTAGCATGGTAGAAGTTCAAGTTTGTGAATAACACTTAGCGCTTATAAGCGCTTACACTAAGTGTAAACACTAAGTTTAAGCGTTACACTTAGTATGTGAATACGGGCCTGTGACTACAAAATTGAAACGCTAAGGTAAGCGTTAGTGTTTGCTAAGCGCTTAAATAAACACTAAGTATGTGAATAACACTTAGCGCTTATAAGCGCTAACACTTAGTGTAAACACTAACTTTAAGCGTTAGTGTTAGTATGTGAATACGGGCCTAAGTGTTAGTGTTAGTATGTGAATACGGACCTTTGTTTTGAAGTAGTACATGCAATGAGAAGCTAGTCCAACGCTGTATGGTATCAAGTAATTACTGCCAGATATCACACTGACACTATCAATATTGACAAATATCTTTGACCAATCGTCATTAGTAAGCCAGACATCACACAATAGGGACATAAAAGTTCGAAAAATCAAGCCAGATATCAGATTGGCCAGCTTGTGAAGTACACATTGGCCCGTATTCACATACTAAGAGTTATTCACATACTAACGCTAAGCGTTTGCTAAGTGTTAGCGCTTAATTTGTACTAAACTGTTATTCACAAAATAAACGCTTAAAAATTAGTGTTATACTAAACTTAGCGTTTAGCAACTTTTGTGCTTAGTTTTGGCTTTGGCTTGAAGTGCGCTTCCTGCTTGATGTGGATCCGGAATTCGTTATTTATGCGCATTTCCATTTGGTATTTATAAATCCGATTATAGATTTATTTAAATTACTATTTCTTATTAATAATATATATTTTTCTCGAACTATACATTTGTAAAAAATGTTTTCAGCAGGTGGATTCCTGAAAAATGCAAAATCAGCTCTGCATGTTTCAGGGGGCATATCATGAAAAATATAAATTTTCAAATAGAAGTTCTTGAAGAAAAATTACTTCGATTAAGATGCTCTACTCAAAAATGTAAAAAAACGAATTTGGACAACAAAGTGCATTTTTTATTTTTGGCGATTAAACGAGCAAAATAGATCGAATTGGTTGGAAAATGTTACTAATATATCCTAAATTGCATGCCCTTCCTTCCCATGGCGGCCAAGAACCTCCCCCACTCTTCCTACCCCTTCCCCACACCATCCACTAACTAAGCGCTTAGCGCTTAGGGAGCTCCCGAGGTCCCTAAACTTAAGCGCTTAATTCTAAGCCAAACACTAAATTTTAAGTATGTGAATACAAAATTGAAACGCTAAGTTAAGCGTTAGTGTTTGCTAAGCGCTTAAATAAACACTAAGTATGTGAATAACACTTAGCGCTTATAAGCGCTAACACTTAGTGTAAACACTAACTTTAAGCGTTAGTGTTAGTATGTGAATACGGGCCTAAGTGTTAGTGTTAGTATGTGAATACGGACCTTTGTTTTGAAGTAGTACATGCAATGAGAAGCTAGTCCAACGCTGTATGGTATCAAGTAATTACTGCCAGATATCACACTGACACTATCAATATTGACAAATATCTTTGACCAATCGTCATTAGTAAGCCAGACATCACACAATAGTGTAAACACTAAGTTTACGCGTTACACTTAGTATGTGAATACGGGCCATTATGTGTGCACGCACAATTTTTTGCGACAAATAAGAAAAAAGAAAATTGAAGGTTCGTTTTTCTTCTGATTTGAAAATAAGCGTCTAGATTTTCCACAATATATCATTATTGCTGTTACTATTTTACAGTTTAAGTACACCTTCACAGTTCAAACTAGTATTACTCCACAGCCGCTACAGTAATCTGCACTAAATTTTGTGTGCATAAACTACAACATATGTGCTATTAGTTTGTGTAAAAAAACTAAACAGAAAAACTGATAAATGTGACTAAAAAATAGAATGTGAATAGGTTTTTTTTCGTCATTTTTCCGACTTTGAGACATTATTGCAAACTATATGCTGCACCAATTTTGCTGAAACTTGGCAAAATAATTTGCCTTTTGGTAGATTTTTAAAATATAGAAAGAACAATTTCTAACATTTTACTGAACAAGTTTTACAGTCGCGCAAAATCGACTGCTTTCGCGACACTACCCCCTTAAACTAGTACACTTATTTTAAGCGCTAAGTGTTATTTACAAACACTCACACACACACACTTCACTTAGCGTTTATTTAAGGTGGCGCTCAGGGGAACCGACTTTGGCGTTTCAGCGACATTTTTGACCATAATGTCTTGTGGCCAGTGTGGCCGAGTTGTTAGGGTGTTTCTAATCTGAAGGTTGGTGGATCGAATCCCAGCTACTTGGTTATACGTAATCTCCTTGAGCAAGAGATTAGGGCCACGTTGCTCCTGCTAACCCAGCAGTCCATCCTGATCTGCTCGGTAAATGGGTACTACAATAACGTGGGAAGGTAACAATGGTCGTGTAGGGCATTATGCCTTGAGGGGCTAGCCACCCCTCCACGGATGTATAGTGGTGCGGGAAAAAAACCCTAGTGCTTCCTGGCCGAACCTTACGACATAGGACCTTTTTGAGTATGTAGGTGGAAAGCGCATCCCAAACTTACTTACCACACCAATTTCTGTGTAGTTTTGACTTGAGGCCTGTAGCATTTTTTATAAAATTTCAAAATTTTGCATGTTGAAAAATTCCACAGTGACAAAATTTTTCAAATTTTTGACTTGTCATAATTTTTCACAAAACCACTTTTGGCCAACGTTGTTTGCACTTTTCAAAAGAGTTACCTTTCCTCTATACTTCTGAAGCTCAAAAACAGTGATAAACGTTGTGGTTTACCTGTGACAGTTCAAAGTTTGTGCGGGAAAAAAACCCTATTGCGGGGAAAAAAACCCTATTTTGTTTGGCGACAATTTTTTGCTAAACTCACCCATTGTTGATACAAAAGTTGACTGATCTGGGGTAAGAACATGTGTAGACTTCATTGAAATCGTTTATTCGGCCACAAAACGTCGTTTTTTGTCGTTTTGGCCCATACCCCGACACCTCGTACGAAACCTGTTTTGGTGATGTTTCACCAAAATTTTTGCATTTTTTGGAATATTTAGGCTTTAGCTGCTGCGTACCACCTAAATCCAAGAATGGTACACGCGGGCGGTGGTTGGCCACCGTTTCTAACATAATAAGTGCAAAAATCGATTTTTAATGCATTTAAATACTAAAAAAATGCATATTTGGGCAGAAGTCATTTATGCCAAAAAGGGTCGATTTTTGAAGATTTATTGTGAGTCACATGGGGTCGGAGAAACGGTTTTTTTAGTCCATACTGCAGCATAAGAGTTGTAGAACACGATGGAATTAAGTTTATACTCACTGGTAATAGAACAGCCGAAAAAAGTGGTAGGGTTTTTTTCCCCGCATTAGGGTTTTTTTTCCCCGCATAGGGTTTTTTTCCCCGGACGTTTCGAGGCTTATTACTCAGAAACGTGTGTAGTTAGAATCCATTTTATTAGTGCAACAAATAGGCGAAAGATGGCCGTTATAACAGCCGCGAGCATTAATGAATCCGATTTATGTGGAGCGCAGGAGGACCCGAAAAGTTGAAATTAGGGTTTTTTTCCCCGCACCACTATAGTCACTCTTGAAGTGGCACCCCTGACGCTCCAGGGCTTTGTAACGGGTATGAGCACCGCACCCGAGGGCAGACACGCCGAAGGATAGTTATTTATCCGCGGGTTACCTTTACCTTTACCTTTAATGTCTTGAAGGAAATTTGTTCAAAATAAAAATAGCTTGATATTGTATACATATTGTGATAAAAAAATTTAAATTTTTTGGACAATTTTGTAGCCGTAACAAAAATTTTTGTTTCCATATAAAATGATTAGGCCGTGTTTACATTGAGCTTTTTTTCAGCTGTTCGAGCAGCTGAAAAAAAGCTCAATGTAAATACGGCCTTACTCATATCATCGAAATATGCGGTTTCTTAGCTTTAAATTGATGTATTAAACTTAAGAATACGTTGAAGTTTTGCTGAGTTATTTAGCCGTGAAAATAGCAAATCCAAAATGAAAAACCTACAAAGCTGATAAATCTTCGAAAATGTCAAATTTTTGATTTAATTTCTTAAAAAATTGAGTATGGCGGAAATATGCAGTCCTAGGAAAGGTCTAATTTTTGAAAAAGTGAAAAGTGTGGGCAAACCTTAAATTTTTGCGTAGCGAAATCGACTACTTTTTTTGGACCTGGGTCCCAGCTGCCGTTTGCGATTGAGTTGAAAATTTGCACAATGAAAGAAAGAATATAAATGCAGACGTGAAAGTTTTTCGATTTTCAAATTTTGGCCCGCAGCACTTTCGCTCAAACACGACTAAAAAATCGATTTTTTTGCAAAATCAAAAATAAAAATGAAAAATCTAAGATCAATCACGTCTAGATTTTTGAGAGATTTTTCTATTGATACCAAGGTCATCAAAATCGGTTGAAGTTTCGCTGAGCTAGGTCAAAAACAAAATTAGTGTGAACAGGAAATTCGACATGGTCATAAAATTTGACAAATTCACATTAAAGTGCTGATGAACTGTATTGTAAATAGGTTTTTTTATGCCTCTTTGATATACAATTCATTTAACCCGAACTTTTTTTCAGCTTCTCGAGCAGCTGAAAAAAAGCTGCAGCTTTTTTTCGCCGTTTCCGGTTTTTTTTCAGCTGCTCGAGCAGCTGAAAAAACGCTCGAGCAGCTGAAAAAAAGCAGATAAGTATGGCGGTCACTATAGACTAGCTGCTCCGTTGTCACGACAACGCTGCAGTTCCAGGTTTTTTCAGCTGCTCCAGCTTTTTTTCGCCGTTTTCGGCTTTTTTGCAGCTGCTCGAGCAGCTGAAAAAAAGCCGGAAATGGCAAAAAAAGCTGCAGCTTTTTTTCAGCTGCTCGAGCAGCTGAAAAAAAGCTCAATGTAAACACGGCCTTAATTACTTAGCAAACACTAACGCTTAACTTAATGTTTCGGTAAGGTGGCACTGCACTACTCAAATGTGGGTTTTGGCTATTATTTTGAAAACGCGCAAAAATAAACATGCATCGTAAGAACAAAAGTTGATCAGAAGTGAATTTCCTTCAATGTGATGTACATATCACATAAAAAATTTTGTGAACATTTTTGAGCAAATTTGGTCAAGAAAAATAGATTTTCACGGAAATGCCTTCACAAGCCAGTAGTGCAATTACACGTACGTAATGAATTTGAAAGCCTGAAAAACACTAGCAGTTGTGTTTTACTGAAACGTAATTAAAAATTTTTGGTGTTTTATTGAACTAACGCAATACTTTCTGCATGAGACAGAAATATAGTGCGAGTGAATACAAACGCAAATTTTCGGCTTGCGATTTTAAAAAATTGGCTCAACGAAAAAAGTTAAAATTTGGCACATAAATGCACCTTGCAAAATTTGATTTTTGGCAAATCGATAGTATTTAAAAAATTTAGCCAAATTTATGTTTTTCAAAAATCGCGATTTTAGTGTTTTTTGATATATCAATCATATTCATCAAAAATTACTTTTTGCGACCGCTCGATCACGTTGAGGCGAGCAAAATGAGCTATTGATTGTGCAACAGCTACTTACTTGCGAAAAGAAATCGCAAGCCGAAATTCCACTCACGTTTGGTCTACAGTGAATGCTAATTTGTATCAATCAACTTCATTTTTTGTATTTAGGCATATTTTTCACCAGCTTGCCATTGTGTATCTAAAATTGGCCCCAAACTGTCGTTTTTTGAAAAGTCACATTTCAGGAGCGCCACCTTAATGTTTCGGTTTTGTATTCACTATTCACATACTTTAAAGTTCAGTGTTTGGCTTGGAGCTAAGGGCTTTCTTAGGTTCGTCTGTTTCCTCGTTTGTTCGTCTTTTTCCTGCCTGGCACATCATATAAAAAATAAGGCCGAAAGTGCTAACAAAAGCCTAGGCTGGAATTCACAACCTAACACTAAAGCCTGGTTCATACTCGTCCCTAAGCGTTGTCCCTGTCCTTAAGTATTGTCCTTGTCCCTGTCCCTAGCTGTCTTTGTCCCTGTGTCCTCATGCTTTGTCCCTGTCCTTGAGAAATGTCCCGAAGGTCCATAGGGAATGTCCTCACCCCTGTCCTTAGAGGTAATTGATTCATACTCTTTGAGGACAAACGAATAGTCTTTCTCACATGAACTAATTCTCAAACGTCATTGGATAAACTGTGTTTTGTTTGAAATACCTTGAAAAAGTTATCAACCCTATTTATAGGCTGAAAAAAAAGAAAATTCAAAATGTCGAATATGGGATTCGAACTCTGATCCATATGTTGAGAAGCAAAAAGCATAACCACTCGACTTTCAAGGCATGGAAATCGGTGCACTAGGACATCTTTATGAACTTATAGTACATTTCAGGTTGGTATAAAAATTGAAAACCAAATATTTTTCACGCAAAAATGTGTTAAATAATCCAAAAATAACGATGAAATTAATACCAAATTAATAATATTAATAAATTGTTACGAATTTTAGCGACGGTTGGGTGTGTTTTCGGCGGCGGCCAGTTATTTTCATATCTTGTCCCCACTATTTGTATCTGCCCCAAATGTCCTGTTTTCTTCAATAAATAGTATCATAACTGGTTTTCCGTGGCATTTCTGCATTTTAGAGTCAGGTAGCGTAGAAATTCAGTTTAGTTGTAGACTTTAAGGTACTTTCAGGCTTAATGAGCGACGTAGGCCCTCTTTTTTAGTCAGGGGAGTCACACTTCGGTCTCGGACCTAGGGAATCTACCTGAAGCCTTAGAGGCAACACAGCAGAAACTTAACATGGCGAGGCTGCCAGACCAAATGTCGACAACCTGAAGGTGGGGCCAAAATACGTAGACTTTTTTGTGTTTTCCTTGTGTTTTGTCTGGAAATTGCCCCCCCTCCCTTAGGCGTTATGCTGCCCAAATTTTCGGGAAAGTTTTAATATTTGTGCTACCTAACCTATGGAATTTTTCTATCATGGTTTTCGCCCCTAATTTTTCATCTTTTTGGGAAATTTTTGCTTAAAGCTTCATGACCCTGCAGAGATCTCCACCTCGGCGTAGTTCAGTTTCGGAAATTCCCAACTCAAATAGTCTGGAAGATAAAACAATAGCAGACAGGGTAAAGGCTCGGAATAAGGACAAACACGGCTCTGAACCCAATTTAAGCGAAGAGAACCCCCCCAACCATCCCGAAATTTGAAGGAAAGCAAGAACTCTTATTGACATTTCTGGGGATAGAAAACCAGCTGTTGAAAACCGAAGAGAAGGGGAACGAAGAAGCAGATTTGTCACCCACCCTCCCAAATGAATTTCTTAGAAATCCCACGCCACAATTACATCGCAGCGTTCAAAAATTTACCACCATTTCAGGGTACAGGTGCTGCAACCAAAGTTTCGAATTTTGTCCGAAACTTTGAGTCTTTGGCCAAAATCAACGGCGGTACCCGAGCATGTCTGGTTGGCCCTGATGTCAAACTGTCTGGCAGACAACGTTTTGACTCAAATTGGGGAGCTGGGGATGCCTGAATCCTATGATGGACTCAAAAGCCTACTTTTCCGTATTTACGAGCCCTTCCCCACCACAAAACAACAGTGGACAGAACGTTTCTTCACCCGTTATCAGCGTCCGGCTGAAAATTCCCATGTTTATATTACCGAGCTCCAACTCTTGGCGGCCAAAGCTTTCAGTTCTGAACCTGAAAATCTGAAGTCCAGTCGAATTTTAGAACAGGTGAAAAAAGGACTGAAGCCAGAGTTGAGGGGAAAAGTTATCCCGGTCCTAGCTGATGCTAAAAATTGGACGGGAACCGGCGCTGCAATCCTAAATCGAGCCCTGGAAATGAGAGAGATATGCTCGGGTCGGAACAATACGCTGCGGTCACAGCAACGCCTGATCCAGTCGACCTGTCGAAGGATGGTCCGAAATCGGCATCGACCACGGCCACCCACAATTTCGCAGGACCCGATTTGGTCAGTGCAACAACCACAACCGCCGAATCCTAAAATTTCGACAAAATTTTCAGCGCACACCAAAATTTGGTGGAGCAGGTCCAAACTCTCACTGAAAAAATAGATCAACTAACAGGTATGGTCTACAAGCATGCAGCATCCCCCTCCCCAACCTCATTTTCAGGGTCAAGACAGCCGGCATAGATATACACCTGAACCGGGATATTTTATGGGCTTGTCAGAAAATTATCGGCGTCCACCCCTACCCCTACGCGCCATTTGTCGGCGGAATAATCATACTACCCGGGATTGTTTTTACAATCAGGATCGGATGCGGGGCCCCCCTCCTCGAGGTCCACTCAAATTTATGGGTCCCTCTCAGCATCGGTACGAGGGTCCACCTCGTTTTGGTAGCCAAAACCTGCGCTACAGTAATCCGGGCCCACGGTACCCCTCCCCAACCTTTCGGCAGTCTCGACCTGTCCGACCTCGAAACGAAAATTTTCGTTAATGGGGGAAAAAGTCCCAGCTGTCCCCCAAAACCCCGGACCCCCCTGGTCCAAGTTTGTCTCGGGACAAGCATGCGAATGATTTGAGTTTGGACAGGGCGCAAACTGAACAGGCGGGTACACTGGACCGCAGGGTCCAGATATCAGAAACATGCTCGTCTCCAAGCGCTCAGCAGAATATATATATCTCGGCTAACCAAAATTCACAACCTAACATTGATTCTAACCCACTAAAATACCTGCAGTCCAAAGTCGAATCTGAAGACCATCCCTATGAAAAGATTACCGCGAAGACGCTAGTATATAATTCAAATTTGACTGATGCACAGCGTTGGAAATTGTTCAGAATGTTTCAAACTCAACCTGAAAATTTGCAATCGGAAAATTCAAAATTTGAAGGGTGCCAACAGGGTGAAGTGCTAACTGTAGGAACCTCCCCCCCCCGCTACACTTGTGACCAGTTGCAGGTTCCAGTTTCTAGTTTCTACTATCCGGACAACCGTGCACAGACCAAACCGTACGTAATGGATGGATACGATAGTCACTACGTGTACCAGATCCAACATCCAGAGCAACGGTCTGCCAACCACGCTCGAGGGAGAGGTTTGTCTAAGATAGATAGTAGTAACTACCGTGGCCGCTATGCACGGCATGCCAACCAGTCAGGGAATCGTAACGATAGGTCTTTTGTCGGGTTTCAACCTAAGTTTGACCGGAATAGGGGTGTACCTGAACCTGAGCAGTATATACCGGAACCCAAACTTAGTTTCTGGAAATAGTTTGACGGGTCTTGCATCAAAAAGCAGAACCCCAACGATTATATACCTGTGGGCAACCGATTTGCTCTTTTATCTAGTTCTGGGAAAAAGAACCCCAAATCATCACAACAACCCGAAGGAGCCGGAATGGTTCCAAAATCTGAAACCGAAAATATACCTACGCTTTTAGTCAAGCGCAAAAAGCGCAAAATCAAAAAGAAAAAGAAGGGTTGTGAGGAGGACAAGTCTGAACCAAATCCATCGCTGGCACAGCACTGCTCTCCAGCTATGGCTCAACAGTTACGTATGCAGTGTGAGCAGAATCGACTTACAGTCCTACGTAATGTGAGACGGCTACAGGGAAGAAAATCCGTTCCGGCCCAAAGTTCTATGGCAGTAATAACTAGCCTACCTCGTTTCTTGGGGCCAGAAACAACGGTTACCTCCGGGGAAATACCGAAAACAGAAGGGCCATCTAATAGCTCTACCATAGCCGAAAATGGCTCGGAGTCAGGGGTATATAATCCCATCATTGAGCAAATAGCTGACCATAAAGGGTACCTTTTAAAAAGGAAAAGTTGGGAAAAGGAGGAGAACCCCGCCCAGGATCTAGAGAACCAGTCCCCTTTCCCCCCTCAAACTTTCAGCACCGACACTGTAGCCGCGCTCAGTCAAGGAAATAAGTTCGAAACTGAGTTGTCAAACATCGATAATTACTATATCGGACCCAGAACTCGTATATCTCGTGGCCATGCTTGTGTAATTGTCGTACGTATGTCCGAATTGTTCGTATTTGCATTGTTAAATATCGGGGCTTCTCATTCTATCATGTCAGAAAACCTACACATATGAGGTGCTTAAAAATCGGCACCATTTCACCAAAATTATGTCACCATCAGCCCCTTATGCAGTGATAGCTAACAATCAACCTATGCAGTATTCCGCATCAGTCCAAGGCCAAATTGAGTATAAAGAACATTGTTTTATATACGTGTTGAACGACGGTTGAACGAAATTACTATAAGGGACCGATACCCGTTACCTAAGATCGACGAAATACTGGACTCTCTTAAGCATGGCAAATTTTTCTCTACCTTAGACTTAGCATCTGGTTATTGGCAGGTGGAGATGTACCCTCCACATCGGGAGAAAACCGCGTTCATCTCGCACGTGGGTTTATTCTAAATGAACGTAATGCCGTTTGGGTTAACAAACGCCCCGGCAACTTTCCAACGAATTATGGGATCTATAATTACAAAAGGCCCTGTGTATATAGATGATACTTTGGTACCTTCCCCCGATGAGGACCACTACTTGCAAATGATCGAAATTATTTTTCGGAAATTGTTAGCTAATGGACTTCGTTTGAAGCTTAAGAAGTGTACGTTTGGTAGGCGTAAAGGCGCACTGGGGAATGACACTCACCCCAACCAACAACCTAAGGTTGCACTTCGAGACCCTCCCATTAACCCAACTGAAACTGTTGCACCATCAGTATGTAGTCAGGAGAATGCTGAATCCGAAAATTCGGTAGAAATGTTGGCACAATCTGGCAATTTTATCCATGGCAAACAACAGGACCCCATAAACATTTTGGGATTTCTACCGGAGCATTCTGCTAACTAAAATTTCACGAAAATTTTTCTCGTTGCACTGATCAAACTAACAAAATTTGGTATGGTGGAAAGAAGGAATCCTCACAGGTTGGCATCGACTTAGTATGGATTCGGTGAAATTGCCTAGCGCGAAACACAGGTTGGCATCGACCTAGTGCGTAATGGCAAGTCCACAAAAAATCATGTTTTCAATGTTAGCATCATCTAATTTTGGAAAACTTATTTAATTTTTTATCGGCAACGGGATTGCATATATTAAGGAAAAATGTTAAGGAGCTGTGATCACTAGTTGAACAAGCACGTTTTGTGAGTAGAGTTAAATTAATTTTGAATAGAATTCGATGTGACTTGCTGTCTGTGCTGAGGATATTCTTCGAATATAAAACGCGGCACAAAACTATTTAAAGCAAGACTTTTACATACATAACAGGTCAAACTGCTATGTGTTTTCGTGATTTCATCTTGCTTTCAAATTAAGTTTTACATAAGTTAAAAACTAATAACTGTTTTGTAAAAACGAGTATAAAGGTGTAAGCTAGCGTCCCTACCTGATCTAAGTTTAAGTCTAACACAAAAATATAGCAAGGCTTTTAATGGCAGATAAGACAGAAATGACTTGTAAGACAGATATGATTAGTGACATCTATGATAACGCGTGACTTTTACATGAACTCCAATAAAGACATTGACTTATTGACTTACAACCATCACGGTAGCCTATCAGACCAGACATACCACCATGATCGGCAATTGGGATAATACCAACAAGAACCAACTGCTCTCCATTAAAAGTTCTTACGTTTTTTGAGACCCAGCCAGACGGCGCCTGATCTGATAAACACTTTTTGGCACCGGAAAACCGTTAGAAAGGTTCTACAGTAAGAATCCCAAGTGCATTAGCAGCTTAGAAATTCAAATTAGCAAAAACAATATTACTGAGACATTAAAAATTATTGAATTCTATTTGGCTGCTTAAAAGTCGGATAAGATAAATATAATATTTTGAGACGAAAACGGCCGCTCACAGAGCCTGAATTTTGAATCTTAATTATGAAACGTGAATCTTATTTGTTTAGATTATACGTACTAGCAAGCAATAGTTACATTTTACACTATCGCCTCCTTAAAAATTGTTGACCTCCTGGTCAAACTTGGGTGACTATTAAGTGTGTTGCTGTTTGCAACCCACTTTGTAATTTAACTTAATTACTGTATGTGCTAAGTTACCATTACTTAAATAAAGAGTTGCTAATAACGTTATAGCAGTTTTAACTTGCAATTTCTTGCTTAGGAAGGGTTCTGGTTATTTTATTCTTTGTAAAATTCAAGACGTAGTTGAGGAATGTTCTCCAATAAGATCCGCATAAAGCGCAGTACCCCCTTTGCTGCCAACGTAACCCCGTTGTGAGAATTGATCATAATGGG
>JASANF010013004.1:0-12189 GCA_030248245.1 Trissonchulus sp. WLG1_4 | reverse complement strand
CCAAAACCATAACAATAGACATTGCCTAGGAGGTGAACTGACGCAAAATCGTACTGGTGTTGAAGACGATAGGGATGTCATCCTTTGGATTAAACAAAGATGATCCCTGTTATACATTAGATGTATGTAGTATATTATTGAAATATACATTTTTTAGAATATGTGCAGATTTCTTCATATTTTCATCATATGTTTTCAAATATACATATGTATATAGGTGGGGATTTGATAACTTTCTGCCTCTGCCATTACAAATACAGGAGAATACAAACTGGGGCGGGCGCCAGACACCTTTACTGTTGACCTGGGATACCTCTAAAATCTGCAACTTCTATCAAGGTAGGCACAGAGGTTGCGGGGGGTTGGCATATCAAAGTGCAGCAGACTGGACCCTATTTTTTGGAGTAGAGCACCTCAAGGAAAGCATTTTTTGTAATAGAACCTCTATTTATAATTTCTTGAAGCTAGGCATTTTCAGTGCTTTTTTGGGAAGTAATGGGCAGTAGGACTGTAGTTTTTTTGGGTCTTGGTCTCGGCTCTCGGGCTCGGCTCGGCTCAAACCCGAGCTCAGCCCAGTCTCGGTCTCGGCTCCGGTCTCGAAAAGTCTCGGTTTGAGGAGGGGCGGGGGGGGGGGGTTGCTGGGAATCCTGCCAATTTGACACGATTTTTAGCGGAGACCCCTCTCTAAGTGTCCATGTTTCACACCAAACAGTGAGATTTATTTTTTTTCCTAAAACAACTTTATGTGTTTTTAAGTTGATCAGTAAACACTGTACATACACAAAAATGTATATATGTTTATGATTAGGTTTCTTATTTTCATACAATCTTTCAAGTTTATCTGTGTGATTATTATTATATTTTATTTCTTTAGTATTAGTTTGGCTGGTCAACTTTTTTTATGCCATTTGATGGTTTCCCTTAATGCAATTTCCAATTAGTAGGAGTTTAGCAAAATTAGAAAAATCTGTGAAACTTCACCTAAACGCATGACTAAGCATGTGAACATGCAGTTCGGGGTATATAGATGAAACGGAAGACTCTACTCCCAACTAAAATTTAGTTAGGGGGATTGAGGGGGCCCCACTCACAGGGGTGTTACGCCGGAGGCAAGAATGAAAGAGTGTTATGCGCTCAGGTTTGAGCCCAAACCCCTTATCTTGGGTGTATTCTAGCACATCGGTAATTTTTGACAATCGGAGTGTATTCAACTAATTCGAGCAAACAGTGTCAAAATTTGCTATTTCCCAAGTACAAGGACAATGTCCGTTTTGCAACAGGAGGTCAAAATTTCCCGATATTCAAGAGGTACATGGTTCACAGTCCCACACAAACGGGAAAGAACCAGCAATGTAACCAAGTGATGTAGCTGTTATCTATGCATAAAAAGGGTGTATGACCAATGACCATGGTCTTGTAACACGACATGAAGTATGGAGCGCGCGCGCGGCGCCCGCGCGCGGCCGGCTCGCTCACGCGAACGCCGATGGAGTAAAATGCGCCCTCGTGTGATAGGCCTTAAAAACGGTAAAAAGTCATGAATCTCGATAGGTAAAAATGACAAAAATGACCTAAAGTTTAGTTTTGGCGGTCTCGGGGATGGCCTCGGGCTTGTAGTCTCGGTTTCGTGGCCGGTCTCGGTCTCGGTCTCAAAAAATCGCACTTCCATCCCTAGAACTGAAACTGATACCTCTCGAAGCCAAAAACGGCGGCGCTTTTTGGATAAGCTTGAGTGGCGCTACGACGTTTTAGGCAAACTGTTAGGCTTAGTTGGCAGGATTTCTAGGCTAAGCCTGGCATTTTTTCTGAAAAATTTCGATTTTTATTGCCTAAGTCTTGTACCTAAGCTAAGCTGAAACCTAAGCCTAAGCTAAGCCTAAGCCTCAAGCCTAAGTATTAAGCCCCAGGCACCAGTGAGACCTAAGCCTAAGCCTAAGCCCGAGCCTAACGCTGAAAATCGAATTTGCTCAAAAATTGGAGGAACTCTGCGTTTTTGGCGAGTCGCAGGGAACCCGGCAAAGCGCCTTTGTTTTGATTCTAAAAAAATAACGAATAGTCTGACACCATTTTGACACTATTAAAAATCTAAAAACAGCTTTGGAAATTGCGAAAATGTTCCCTTTTTTTTCACCGAGTGTTAGATTACGGGGGTTGATCTCAATTTAAAAATCCAAAAATAAAACAGGGGTTCTTGAACAAAAATGTTCCCAAGGGCGCTCACTCAAAAATAGGTCCACCTATTCCCCCAACCAACCCCGCGGCGAAGTCTTCGGTCAACTGGAGACGCGCAAGTTAGCCTTTTTAAATTTAACAAATGCACGGGGAATACATTAGAGACTAGGCACATGTAAACTGTAGTATAATATACACGTGTAGACTACAAGGGCGGTACCCAGGGGGGAGGGGGAATCTGAAAATGTTCCCAGTGATTTTTACACACGGGCCCCGTTTTTATGGTCCGGCCGGAAAATTTTTAGGCAGCTACAAATGTGGCCTAAAAATCAAAAATTTTCCCAAATTTCTGGGGGCTGCCGCCCCTAGGCCCCTGAAATTATGTGGGCCCACTTTTCATTTTTTTTTATTCGCTTTTCCATCAAAGCCTATGCATGCACACAGAACTGCACATTATGCTGCATGCGCTAGTCGACACGATAAAATTATGCTACATTTAAATGCGGAATATAAAGTCTGATATGACACTCCCATCTTTTCTTTAAAATTCTGTCGGAAAAATTTCTGATAGCGCCTCCAGTCGGCGATGATTCGGTCTGAAAAATTGTAAAAATCGCCAACTCCATCCGGGGCCCCCCGCCCCCAGACCCCTGCAACCTTGCGTCCTTTGGTTTTCTAATCTGGCTGTTTTTTTTTTTCTGATGCGCCTCCAGTTGACAGAATTTGGCCAAGAATGCGAAAACTTTTCTGATCTTCCTGGGCTGCTGCTCGCAGACCCCTGCAGCCGTGTGGTTTAGTAATCTTGCGTTTCTTAGGCGTTTTACGAGTGTTAAAATTGCTAAAAAGTGCATTTTAGCCCATTACAAAAATCGAAAAAACGTTCTGAAATTTTTTTGGTACGCCACTGTGTAAACATGAAATTGCAGCACAATGCACTTTGATGAATAGGCTTTGATGAAAAAATAATAACAAAGAGATAAAAGTGATAAAGTCGCAGGGGTCTGCGGAGCCCCCAGAAAAAAATTCGGGGTTTTTTATTTTTAGACCAAATTTTGTTGAATTGGAGACGTATCAGAAAATTTTTCCGGCCCAACGATTAAAAACCAAAGGGGGACCTTGTGTAAAAAATAGTGGAAAAATTTCGGGAGAATTCCGGGTAATGCCTTGATATGGAACATAACGGAAAGATACCTCGCATAGCAGGCGGGGAAAACTGACTCAGTCGCGAAAAAAACCCGGAACTCGGGTATACGGTAATATGCTCAAAATTTGCCAGCGTATAGTACAATCTGTAAGCAAATGTATAGGGGGGAGCGGGTTATCCAAACGGGGTCTCGTCGAAAATTTTCTAGTCTAAAAATCGGACCTCCCATTTTTGACCCCACACTGTCTCCAAGGGGGAGGTGAATCCGGTCGAGGGAGGTCTCCCTTCTTAGCACTAAGAGATGCGAGCTCAAATGTAAAAACACTTTTAGATGTGGACGCAACCTCCTCCCATTCATGAATAGCACTGGCAAGGTTCCCTCCTTCTTTTAGGAGCAAGGGGGAGGAGGACCGGAATTATACGGGGTAAAAAAACCGCATGTGGGGGAAAAAACCCACTTTTTGAAATAAAACTGGTGAAAAAGAAAAACCTAGCAGGTACAACAAAAGTATATCATGCAAGTGTTTTTGTTACACAAATGCATACCTATTTTTCTTTTGTTGAATAATACGGGGCCTAATAGTCGGACTTTGTCATTTCGAGGTCCCTTTGGAGCGGAAGGATGATCTGGTA
Source organism: Trissonchulus sp. WLG1_4 (assembly GCA_030248245.1). NCBI lineage: Eukaryota > Metazoa > Nematoda > Enoplea > Enoplida > Ironidae > Trissonchulus > Trissonchulus sp. WLG1_4. Next base: position 8,240 of record JASANF010013004.1, on the reverse strand, counting down.
CTATTGTCGGCTCTCGATGTTTTTAATCATAACTGTTTCTTTTGTTAAACGCCAATAATGTATGCGAAAATACCTCATAAGGGGCAGATTTGATTATCGAAGTGTAATAGCAATTCTTGTCTGAAATGTTTTCAGGCAAAATTAAGTGTTTGGTTTTTAAAAATTTGAAAAAATTTTATATGGGGCTGTGAAGGGAGTTTTCAACCTCGTCTCTACCTGAGGCTCTCTATACAGTTTTGGCATCAGGGGCCTCCCCCACGACTCAATACGTGCCATAGCGTTGAACGACCGCCAACACACTTTTCGGCGAATTTATGTGGCTCTCCGATGGAGTTTTTTCACACCGCTTCCCGCTAAAAAAATCGGCAAATAAAACTGGTTCGCATAGCAAAGCAAGCCTACGACAATTTTTTGGCTTTGTGAAAATAAGTCGATGAGCTATATACATGACGAAATATAATGCGGGTTTCCGCTGCTATACGGTACATGCATATTGACTATATAATATTAACAAAACAAGAACCAGCCGAGCGACAAAACAGATGAACTCATTGACGCTTGTCACTATAAAGCGAAAACGGGATCCAGGGAGGGGGGGGCGCGGGGGAAAGTCTGAAATACGAAAACTGGACGGCTAAAAAAAAAGCGCCCCCCCCCCCCCCGAAATCTCTTTCAGACTGAAATTTTACAGAAGGGTTTTTTAGGTTTTACCCCTTTGGTTTTTATCGCCCGGCCGAAAAAATTTCCGATACGTCTCCAACTGACCAAATTTGCTCTAAAATTAAAAAATTTCTCCCTATTTTCTCCTGTGGGCTGCCGCCCCCAGACCCCCGCAACCCTCTGGTTTACTTGTTCTTGTTAATATCTTTCATCAAAGCCTATGCATGTACATTATAGCAGGCGGGGAAAAACCCGCATTTTCATATTTCGTCATGTATATAGCTCATAGACTATACGTTTTCACAAGAAACCAAAAAAAATTGTCGTAGGCCTAACCTTGCTCTAAATGCTGGGACCGGTTTCATTTCGCTATCTGTTGCCATTTTTAGGCGGGAAGCCAAAAACTTGCCGGGGAAAAACCCATGTGGGGAAAAACCCATGCGGGGGAAAAAACCCACCCCATAAATCACCCGAAAAGTGTGTTAGCGGTAGTTTTTCAACGCTATGGCACGTATTAGGAGTAGTAGAGGCCCCTGATGCCAAAACTATGCGCACATTTGCTATGGGGCCTCAGGTAGACAAGGTTGAAAACTGCCCTTCGCAGCCCATTATAAAATTTTGAATTTTTCGATTTGAAAACCAAACACTTTAATTTTGCCTGAAAACGTTGAGAACAACTAAAAAATTGCTATTACGCTTCAAATACATGCAAAATCTGCCCTTTATGGCTACTTTTTACGCCATCGACCCTCCATGGAGGGTACCGTAAGTGGGTGTGACTGGTCGTGACGGGCATATTTTAATTTTATTCGGTTATTTGGCGTTTAAACAAAAGAAATTGACAGGTTATGATTAAAAACATACAAAAAACTGGCAATAGTACCAGATAATACTACTTTCCGCTCCAAAGGGACCTCAAAATGACAAAGTCCGACTATTAGGCCCGTATTCCAGAATTCGACAAAGAAAATGTCAGTATGCGCATTTGTGTTAACAATAAACGTCTTTTTGCACTACCATGAGTCTTTTGGAGTAGCTACTAGGTTTTTCGATATCACCAGACCATTTTCAAAAAGTGGGTTTTTTCCCCACATGGGTTTTTTTACCCCGTCTAATTTCGGTCATACTCCCCCTTGTACGAAAGAAGGAGGGACCTGCCACTGCTGTCATGAATAGAGGAAGGTTAGTCCTCTGTAAAAGTGTTTTTACATTTGAGCTCGCATCTCTTAGTGCTAAGGAATGAGACTCTCCCTTGGACAAATTCACCTCCCTTGGAGCCATGTGGGGTCAAAAATGGGAGGTCAAAATTTTTGACTCATAAAAAGTACCGACGAGACCCCGTTTGGATACCGCTTATATACGTTTGCTTACAGGGACTGTACTATACGCTGGCAAATTTTTAGACCTGTACCATATACCCAAGTTCCGGGTTTTTTTCGCCCCAAAAATGGGGTGGGTTTTTTTCCCCGCCTGCTATACAAGAGTATATACATTATGTTCCATATCAAGGGCGTACCCAGGGAGAAGAATTCTCCCCGAAATTTTTTCCCACTATTTTTTACACAAGGGTCCCCCTTTGGTTTTTATGGTCCGGCCGGAAAAATTTTCTGATACGTCTCCAATTGAGCAAATTTGGTCTAAAAATAAAAAATTACCCCAAATTTTTTTCTGGGGGCTGCGGCCCCCAGACCCCTGCGACTTTGTGGCTTACTATTCTTTGTTATTATTTTTCATCAAAGCCTATTCATCAAAGTGCATTGTGCTGCAATTTCATGTTTACACAGTGGCGTACCCAGAAAAAAATTTCGGGGGGGAATGACTTTTCGATTTTTTGTAATGGGCTAAAATGCACTTTTTAGCAATTTTAACACTCGTAAAACGCCTTACAAACGCAAGATTACTAAACCACACGGCTGCAGGGGTCTGGGGGCGGCAGCCCCCAGAAAAAGATAGGGAAAATTTTTGATTTCTTGGCCAAATTCTGTCAACTGGAGGCGCATCAGAAAGTTTTTCCGGCCAGATTATAAAAACCAAAGGACACAAGGTTGCAGGGGTCTGGGGGCGGCAGCCCCCAGAAAAAAATTGGCGATTTTTCCAATTTTCAGACCGAATTTGGTCAACTGGAGACGTATCAGAAATTTTTCCGACAAAATTTAAAAGAAAAGATGGGAGTGTCATATCAGACGGTGTATTCCACAAGTAAATGTAGCATAATATACTCGTGTAGACATGCACATGCAGCATAATGTAGTTGTGTATACATGCATAGGCTTTGATGAAAGACAATAACGAGGAATGGTGAGCCACATAGTCGCAGGGGCCTAGGGGCGGCAGCCCCCAGAAAAAAATTTGGGAAAATTTTTGATTTTTAGGCCACATTTAGTCCATTGGAGACGTATCAGAAAATTTTTCCGGCCGGACCATAAAAACCAAAGGGGGGACCCGTGTGTAAAAAATCACTGGGGAAAAATTTCGGGGGGAGGGAATTCCCCCTCCCCCCCCTGGGTACGCCCTTGTAGTCTACACGTGTATATTATACTACATTTACATGTGTAATGCACTGTCTGATGTAGCGTTCCCATCCGTTGTTTTAAATTTAAAAAAGGCTGATACGTCTCCAGTTGACCGAAGACTTCCGCCGCCAGACCCCCGGGGTTAAATGCAGTTGGGGGGGGGGAATAGTGGACCTATTTTTTTGAGTAGAGCACCTTGGGGGAAGCATTTTTGTTCAAGAACCCCTGTTTTATTTTTTGGATTTTCTGAGATACGACCCCCCGAAATCTGAACCCTCAGTGAGGGACGTTTTCGCAATTTTTTTCCAAAGCTCTTGTTTTTTCCGTTCTAATAGTGTCAAAATGGTGTCAGATTATTGGTTACAATTTTTTAGAATCAAAACAAAGGCTCTTTGCCGGGTTCCTGCCGAAAAATTGGCCAAATTCGCCAGAAACGTCCAATTTTTGACCAAATTCAAACTTGGCCTTAATTTAGGCTCGGGCTTAGGCTTAGGCTTAGGGCTTAGGCTTACATAGTATGGGGCTTAATCTTAGGCTTAGTATCAGGCTTAGGCTTAGGCTTAGGCTTAGGTTCAGGCTTAGGCTTAGGCTCAGACTTAGGCAATAAAAAATCGAAATTTTCAGAAAAAATCATGCCAGCTTAGCCTAGAGAATCCTGCCAACTAAGCCTAGACGTTGCCTTAAAACATCATAACGCACTCAAAACTATCCAAAAACAAAGATTACAGCCATTTTTGGCTTCGAACTATGGCCTCCGTACTAGGGATGGAAGTATCGATTTTTTTCCGAGACCGAGACCGAGACCGAGACCACGAAACCGAGACTACCGAGACCGAGGCCAAATTCCGAGACCGCCAAAACTGAGACTTTAGGTCATTTTTTGTCATTTTTTTACCTATCGATTTGATGACTTTTTACAAGTTTTTAAGGCCTAATCACACGAGGGCGCATTTTACTCCATGGCGTACGCCATGGCGCATGAGCCGGCGCATAAGCGGGCGCACACGCACACTCGCATACTTCATGTAATATTACAAGACCATGGTCATTGGTCATACACCTTATGCATAAATAACAGCTACATCACGACATTTTGGTTACATTGCTGGTTCTTTCCCCCGTTTGTGTGGGACTGTGGGACCATGTCCTCTTGAATATCGGGAAATTTTGACCTCTGTTCCAAAACAGACGCAAGTTGTCCTTGTACTTGCCAGGAAATAGCAAATTTTGACACTGTTTGGCTCGAATTTAGTTAAAAATAGCTCCGATTGTATTGGAATTACCAATGTTCTGCTAAAATACACCCAAGATAGAAAGGGTTTGGCTCAAAAATTAGACCTGCGCGCCGTGACGCTCTTTCATTCTTTGCCTCCGGCGTAACACCCCTGTGAGTGGGGCCCCCTCAATCCCCTGAGACTAAATTTTAGTTGGGAGTAGAGTCTTCCGTTTTCATCTATATACCGAACTGCATGTGTCACCGCATAGTTCTTAGTAGTGCGTTTAGTTGAACTTTCACAGATTTTCTGATTTTTTGCTAAACTCCTACTAATTGGAAATTGCAGTTAAGTATGTGAAGCCATCAAATGGCATAAAAAAGTTGACCAGCCAAACACTAATACTAAAGAATAAAATATAATAATAATCACACAGATAGACTTGAAAGATTGTATGAAATAAGAAACCTAATCATAAACATATATACATTTTTGTGTATGTACAGTGTTTACTGATAAACTAAACAAGCGCGGTAAAGTTGTTTTCAGAAAAAATTGACAGAATCTCACTGTTTGGTGTGAAATTTTGGTGAAATGAACACTTCCGAAAAAAAATTCCCGCTAAAAATATAAACCAAAGGGGGGACCACAGGAAAATTTTTCACAGATTTGAAAAACCGAGACCGGGTATATACAAACCGAGACTTTTCGACTACCGAGACCGAGACCGAGACTGGGCTAGTCTCGGGTTTTGACCGAGACCGAGACCGAGACCAAGACCGAGACTTCCATCCCTACTCCGTACACTTCCAAAAACACTGAAAATGCAATTTTCAAGGGGTCATAGCTTAGAGAATCCAAATTTATAAATAGAGGTTCTATTACAAAAAATGCTTCCCTTAAGGTGCTCTACTCCAAAAAATAGGTCCACTATTCCCCCCCCCCCAACTGCACTTGATCCGACCCCCGCAACTGTGTGCCTTGCCTTGATAGAAGTTGCAGATTTTAGAGGGTATCCCGGGGTCAAAAACAGTAAAGGTGTCTAGCCGCCCCCAGACTACCGCAACTATGCATTTGTATTCTACTGTATTTGTAATGGTAGAGGCGGGGTCGCCCCCCCGGAAAAAATTCCTGGATCCGCCTCTGATATATACATATGTATATTTGAAAACATATGATAAAAATATGAAGAAATCTGCACATATTCTGAAAATGTGCATATTAAATAATATATATGTACATACATATTTAATATATAACGGGATCATGAATCTTGTTTAATCCAAAGGATGACATCCCTATCGTCTTCAACACCAGTACGATTTTGCATCATCTTCACCGTTGATGTAAGCTGCAAAAAAACTTCAATGATACCAAAATTAATGACAGAATCACAGAAAAATGACGAAAAAATACAGAACACTGAAAAGAAAATGTTTCAAAAAATAGTAAAAAGTTAAAATGCAATTACAGAGTCAAGACACAATTTCTATGTCTATATGTGTTTTTGCCAAATTTTAAGAAGAAGAAGGTTTTTTTAAAACATATTACATAAATACAAAATATTACAAAAAAATGACAAAAAAGTTACAAAAAAATTACAAAAATATGACAAAAAAGTTACAAAAAAATTACAAAACGTTGAAAAGCAAATATTTCAAAAAATCGAAAAAAATTAAAAATACAGCTATTTCAAGGTCAGGATGCCTTTTTTATGTCTTGAAATGTGTTTTTGCCAACTTTGAAGCAAAAAAATAAAATTTTTAAAAATTACAAAAAAATTACAAAAAATTTACAAAAAAATTACAAAAAAGTTACCAAAAAATTACAAAAAAGTTACAAAAAAATTACAAAACCCGTTTTGTAATATTTTTGTAACTCTTTTGTAACTTTTTTGTAATCAGATTTTTTCCTGTGCCCTTAGCACAGGAAAAAATCTGATTACAAAAATATTACAAAAAAATTACAAATTTATTACAAACAATATGTAATAAATTTGTAATTTTTATGTCACATTTTTGTAATTTCACTGTGCAAGTTTGTAATTTTTTTGTAACTTTTTTGTCATTTTTTGTAATAATTTTGTAATTTTTTTGTAACTTTTATGTAATTTTTTTGTAATTCGAGTGCAAGTTTGTAATTTTTTTGTAACTTTTTTGTAATTTGCAGTTGAAAACATATACAAAATTTTTTGTAACTTTTTTGTAATTTTTTTGTAACTTTTTTGTAACTTTTTTGTAAGGTTTTTCCCAGTTGACGATTTTGAATTTTAACGATCAGTATATCTACAAACTGGCCGAATTCTATATTACAAAAACACTTTTGACCAACGCAACCAACGTTTGCAACTTTGAAGAGAGTTACCTTTCCTCTAGACTTCTAAAGCTCAAAAACTGTGAAAAACGTTGTGGTTTATCCCTGGTTTACCAGTGCTGTCAATCATATTATTTGTGCGGAAAAAACCCTATAGCGGGGAAAATTCTCATTTGGTTTGACGACAATTTTTTGCTAAATGCACCCATTGTTGCTACGAAAGCTGGCTTATCAGGTGTAAAAACATGCGTAGGCTTCAGTCAAATCGTTTATTTGACCGCAAAACGTTGTTTTTTGCCGTGTTGGCACATACTTACTGCATATTTTTAGGCAAAATCTTATGGGTGGGAAGGTTGGGCGCGAGGGGGTGGGGCAGCCGCTCCATAGTTGGAGGGGCAGCGACAAAAGGGGCGAAAAAAACTCGGGTTGCGGGGGGGGCGACCAAAATGGGGAGGGCTCCGCAACAAATATATATGCCAGCACCCGACCCCTCCTTACGAAACCTGTGTTGGTGATGTTTCATCGTATATTCAGTAATCACTGAAGTTTCCTATTCGGTGCATCTCTAATAGCTGTGAGAGTATGAATCAGTGGCGTATTTAGGGGGGGGCTGGGTGGGCTGCAGCCCCCCCTCACAGGAAGAAATCTGATTACAAAAATATTACAAAAAAATTACAAATTTATTACAAACAATATGTAATAAAATTGTAATTTTTATGTCACATTTTTGTAATTTCACTGTGCAAGTTTGTAATTTTTTTGTAACTTTTTTGTCATTTTTTGTAATAATTTTGTAATTTTTTTGTAACTTTTATGTAATTTTTTTGTAATTCGAGTGCAAGTTTGTAATTTTTTTGTAACTTTTTTGTAATTTGCAGTTGAAAACATGTACAAAATTTTTTGTAACTTTTTTGTAATTTTTTTGTAACTTTTTTGTAACTTTTTTGTAAGGTTTTTCCCAGTTGACGATTTTGAATTTTAACGATCAGTATATCTACAAACTGGCCGAATTCTATATAAAAAACCAGTTTTTGATAAAAAATACAAAAATGTTTTTGTAATTTTTTTGTAATTTTTTTGTAACTTTTTTGTGACTTTTTTGTAACTTTTTTGTAATTTTTTTGTAACTTTTTTGTAAGTTATTCCCACTTGACGATTTTGAAAATTTACGATCAATATATCTACAAATTGACCAATTTTACTGGGGTACTCCCCGCAAGCCAACTGGCCTTGGCGCAAGCGACATTTAGCTCAGCGGAACCCATGTGTTGATGCAAAGACGTTAACTGTCAATGTATGAACAGAAAAATAACGCAACTGTCACCTGTGCAAATGCTTATAAAGATTGTAAGCGATACAACACTTGTTAGAGAGCAGTCTGCAACCGCACTACGGAAGGATAACTAAAAGCAAAGAGCATATATATATATATATATATATATATATATATATATATATATATATATATATATATATATATATATGTATATATATACATATTCACAAAACACAGCCGAGCAACGAGATAGATGAACTCATT
>JASANF010013001.1:0-24053 GCA_030248245.1 Trissonchulus sp. WLG1_4 | reverse complement strand
ATGTATTTGCTTTTTACTTCTCGCAGGCCAAAACAATAGAATTATATCTACTCAACACCTAGTAGAACGTTTACATCAGTTTTCCAATACTCATATTGCCACCAAAAAACTTCTAAATTCAATTGCCACCAAAAAACTTCTAAATTCAGTCAGTTAATAGTCAATCTATTATCACTAAAAATACCGAAAACTTCCGCGGCGGAGCGACTAGTGATAAAGCATAAGTAATCTAATTTTCATTCATAAAGTTTTTCCAAAACAGCTAACTCACATATCCATTGCATGCGACAAATCACGGCTGACGCCGGCGGCACCTAGTGGATTCAGCAGCAGGGTGGTAGAGGAGGGGTCATGGTGAGGGGGGCCACCGTGGGGGCCGGCTGTTCGCCCCCCGGGCACAGTGGACACGCTGGCCAGGCTCAGGACACTGGGCACGCTCCCCCCATAGACGGCCGCATTCTTCAGCGCTGTTTGATAGGCAGCGACGGCTGCAGCCTGACTGCTGACGCTGCAGCCAGCTGCGTCCATCGGCGTGACGCCGGCAGCGCCGCTAGCCGTAGCAGCCGCCTCGCGCTCCGAATGGAAACTGGCCACCATATCCGCCACCACAGGCGAGACTTCGTCCAACAGAGTCTCCACCTCACTACGCTTGGCGCTTTTGCGAGCCTGACGCGAGCGTCTATCGCTAGTGCCGCCGGTGGTTGTGGACTGCAACTGATTGGGACTCTCGGATGGACGTCGTTTCACCCCACTGCCCGTCGTTGACGCCACTGTGGTGGTCACTGTGGCACTACCCCCACCCCCGCTAGTCCGACCGCCGCCACTGTTCGCCGATCCCCCTGTAGCCGCAGCGGTGGCGTTACGCCTAGAGCCGCCACGCCGACTTGACGCTGACGTTGACGTGACGCTTGACGCCGCCGCCGGCTCCATGGCTGCCGCAGCCATCAGTCCGGACGCAGGTAAATATAGTGACGCAGCAGCGGCAGCATCGGCCGTAGCGGCGCCTAAGAAGCCCTGAGAATTGCTGCCACCACCAGTCACAGGCGAGACCGCGGTGGTCGGGGTGGTGGTTATGGAAGCAGCCGCTGTCGCCTGTACAGCCAACGCGGGCGTATAATAAGCAGCACCACTACTACTATTATTAGTTAGAGTATTAGCATTACTACTGCTATTAGTACTAATAGCAATAGTAGAATTATTATTGTTTACAGACGAGATCAAATTATTCGCGCTAGTAGTACTAGTAGTGGCGGCGCACAGGGCAATGCTAGTGGCAGAAGACAAGGAAGCGGGGGGCAGGGGAAAGGGGGAGAGGGTGGTCTGAGGGGTGACAGGGCTGATGGGCGATGGCCCGTTGCGTTCCAGCTTCACCCCCTGCTGCGGACTATTTCCCGAGCTATTGTTCAGCATCAGATTAGCCTGGGCCTTGGACGACTGTGAGCCACCACCATGCACCGAGAGTACATCCCCGTTGGTGGTATGATTGGTGGTGACGCCAGGATGGCTAGGCTGCAGTGGCGTGGTACTACTACTGGACGTGGACGAATTGCGACTACGACCCATTGACGCGGCGGCGACCGCAGCAGTGGTTGTGACGCCGGTCGTCGGCGGCCCGGCGGGCCCGTTGCCACTGCGAGACGACGCACGAAATGCCGGCAACACTTTCACGCTGGGCGCATTTCTCTGAAACATACACAACCATAATATTATTTAAATAAAAGAAAAAAGAAATAATAAAACAAAAGAAAAAATAACTAAAACAGTCTGGCTGGTAGAAGGATTGACACATGCTATGTAAATAGTTTTGCTAACCAGGTAGACTCAGCTACATGGGAAACTTAAAGCGACAAAAGAATGTATACATTTTTTTAGCGTGAGATGGATACAATAAAGTACTTTGTAAAACAGACAAAGTTCAGAGCTTTAGAACACGTACATAAATCCTTAATCCACCTTATATTTTTTTGAAAAATAGATTGAATAGATTAGTGCAAAAAATTTTTTGAAAATTATTAAATGACCAATGCAGAAAATCAAACAATTAAGGGGGTAATTGCGTTTTTAGGTGTTTTTTTGAAAAGCCATAGCTCAGCGTTTACAAATTCAAATCACAAGCGGTCTTTTGCATTAGGTAGAACAATATCTTTCCTAAATGTATGCCACGCCTTGAAATTTAACCTATGATTTTCTTTCCAGTATAAGCGACTAAGGAAAGGTCCTTTCCAAAATATTAAATTTTTTTACAAAAAGTTTGCGCCACAGCTCTGAATTATACGATTACCTGTTGGGGCTGAAAGTTGGTAAGGTTTTTGACATGTTTAAAATCCCCAGGCATGTCCCCCACTTTTTTAATAACTAGTCAATTTGCTGAGAAAATAGCTGAAAAGCAAAAGCACCGAAAATTCAAGATATTTTCTTGTAATTAAAACACTCTAAAAATGTCCACAAGTGAAATTTCAAAAAAGTGAGAGACATGCCTGGGGATTTTGACCTTTACAATACTGTCCCAAAAATTTATGCTCAGGCGTCACTTATAACTTGAGTACTGGTGGCGCAAAGTTTACATAGAAATCACAAAAACCTCGAAAACGCAACTACCACCTTAACTCAATGGGCTGCTACAGAATGAATCTTGAGTGATCTTCAACCATACATGTATGAGGTAGGGAATGGAAGGAATCCATGCCCGTTAAAAATTGAGGGGCCGGGGATGAGGGTAGCAAAAATTTGGGCAAAATTGGGTAATAATGGTACTTTTTTTGGAAAATTTTGCAAAATTCATGGAATTTTTGGTCGATCAGGGGGGAGGGTCCTCAAAATTTGGTCACATAGGCCCCGTTACATGTGTGTGTGTGTGTGTCTGTGTCTTTAATGAAAAAATAATCCAAGAGCTTACCACTTTTCTAATATGACTATCACAGTATCCCGTGTATTTGATATTATCAAAATGACCAGACTCTTCACACAATTGGCCTTCACGCTGCGCGCTAACAAAGAAAATATAAAAGGACTAAAAAACTACTTCAAATCACATTATCAACTTGTTACTAGGTATTAAACTTAGTGATTTGCAAGAATCAATGCAACTAGATATTGGGTTCCATTCATTCCTATCACAAGAAAAACACTAGTAGTTTTTAAACTGTATAATACAGCATGTATGTACTTTAACAAGTCACGTCCTTCGTACTTTACCTAAAGTAAGGTAACCAAAGTCGATAATAATCAGCTCTTGAAGTTTGAATTATGTATTAATTATACGTTACTAATAGAGTTTTAATTATTTTGACTACGTCAGTAACTCAGTAACAACAACTCAAGACAATCATCTTTAATCAACAAAGACATATTGATCATTGAGGCATACATTAGTGCTTCCTCTTCAACGTACCATGTAACATGAAAACACAGTTTACAGCCATTCTTGTTGCACTGCATACAGGCACCGGACGCTGCCTTGGCTGTGTCTCCGCTCTTATCACACAAATAACATGACTGAAAACATAAAAAGTATAGTCAGGGTGGGGAAAAAACATGACGGAAAATTGGGGTAAAAAAACATGCCCTGTGGCTGAGCGCACATACATACTAGACAGAGAACTCATAGTGGAAATAAAAATTGGACTTCTGGACAGTGCACACATATAACATTTGAAGCAGAATCAATGGCTTAGCTGACGACGAAAATTGACACCCCAAAAATCTTCACAAAAACTAAGAAATTTTTGAAGTTGCTAAGATTATAAAATTTGACACAGATAAATAGGGAAGCTCATACTTTGCATGGGGGTATTATTTTAACTTGTCTATTGACTGCTATACAAGTTTAGTTGATATATAAACGATTTTCAGAATTTCTGCCATGTTTTTTTCCCCACATTTTTTACTCCAAAATGGGGAAAAAACATGGCATGTTTTTCCCCCACCTATGTTTTTTTCCCCAATTGTATGTTTTCTTTCCCCCGCGTGTGTTTTTTTCCCCTCAGCAAAATATAAAGTACCAACATTTTTGAAACGGATTCAACGGGTATTGTCACCTGTAAACACTGTTTCCTATGTTTCTGATTGAGATTTGATTGATTTGGCTATTAATGGTGCATGTATATATCAAATATAATAATTAGGGATGTCGCGGATGTCACTTTTTTGACATCCGCGGATGCGGATGCGGATGCGGATGTTGACTTCTGACATCCGCGCGGATGCGGATGCGGATCTTTTTCGAATACGTTCTAAACAAGTTATGAGCCAAATTTTTGAAAAAATTTTCACCGAAAAATACATAATACACTAAAAATAGCAAGTATGAATGCAAGAATGAAATGAGGAATGAAGAAATGAGGCTTAGATAAAACAGTTTGTATCAAAGTTGTGCATTCATTATACATATATATCTTCTAAGCCATGCGCCGCCATCAACAGTTTGTTTAAAACGCTATATATTGGTTAACTTTATGCCAACTCAAAGGCTATCGGCGTGACCCTCTGGTTACTTGATGCTTTTGGTTTTGGTTGGTGTATAATCACTATACGTACTTTGTCTATTCTTTTTAATCTACGAAAGCATGCAAGTTAAAAACCAATAATATTGTTTTGACAATTATTGCTTTACAAGTTTGTAGACTAGTCTCTCTCAAACATGCAAAATTCAGTTAGAATATGCCCGCAATATCAAATATTTGTGAAGCCTACTTTAGAAAATAGCGAATTGCAACCAACAATGAGGAGAAAAAGCCTAGAATAAAGTATCAATCCACCGTTTTAAGAGCAAAAATATCGGTATATATATACATGCACAAAAATCAAAATTGCTTGAAAAAACTGATTGCAAAAATCAAAAAACTGATTTTCTACATTTTTAGTAATTTTTGCCGAATCTGCAACATCCGCACATCCGCATTAAATTTTTGCGGATGCGGATGCGGATGTCAAAAAGTTGCGGATCATCCGCGGATGCGGATGCGGATGCGGATATCCGCGACATCCCTAATAATAATGGTCCGAAACTTCACGAAAAAAGCCAAAAAATGGTCGGAACAGCAGCTTGTGGAAGACGCGACTTATGTGGCTGCCAAAAGACTTTCATTCCAAAAGGATAGGATTTCTAGAGTAAGAGCGGCACACCACATTGCAGGTTTTCACAGTTAAATTTTTTAGTAACTAAAAATTTATACGAGCAAACTGGTTTTAATTTAGTGTGTGTACTTGCCTGGGGGACGGCTACATGCTGGCCGAATTTCAGGCAAATCGGTTGGGTATTACCCGAGATATAAAAAATCGCCTCCCATAAACACGGATTTTTCCGTCTTTTTTTCCGGCGCCAAAACTCAAGAAATCCTTCTTGGCGAGGCACTTTTTTATGTTTTTACATTTGTTTTGGTGGACAACAGAGTCAATATAAAGATTTTGTTCTTGGCATTTGGCGTTTTCTGACTCTGCTGGGAGGGGGGAAACCCTGTTGTGGTCTTCGAAAAACGGCTGTCACAAATAAACTCTAGCCGACTTTTGAGAAGTAACGCAAACAGACCAAATCTAATCCCTTGCATGCATGGTAGTGTAGTGGGGTTGTAGTGCATCTCTCTTTTGGAGTCAATTGTGTCACTGTAGGCCTGGTAAGGGGGTCTAGAACGTAATTTACGTGATAGGGCGGTAGGCTACCTACGGGCACTACAGCTCTAACGGTTATAGATGGAGGTCTGTCGTTTTTTATGCGAATATGAACCTCTATACTGTGCATTTCAGTGTGCTATTAGTTTTACTGTCCGATTTACCTATTAGCCAGAACTGGTGCACCCCCCGTGATATCGTTGAAAAAATAATTTTTCATGATTTTCTCAATGTATAACGCTTTTATGGATAATCTCTTGTTCTGTATTTCTATTGCATCTTAATACATAGGCGTGGGGCTGTCAGTTGATATATTTTGGTCAGCGTGGTGTGCACTGTTCCACTTTGGCAGCCCTGGCAAAGTGCCAGAATAGTCAATTTGACCAAATTTTTGAATTTTGTCAGTTTTGTTGAAAAACTGTGGAAAAGGCTAATTTGAGGTGCTGCACGGGAGTATAACGTTGTTTTGACTAAAAAACTATTGTTTTTTATCCGAAAAAGTGCTCAGTGGTCTACTACGGTTGCTTGGTTCGCGTTGTGTATGCTGTTTCATTTTGGCACCCCTAAGGTTAAAACTAACTGTGCTGTTGTTTCTGTTGTACTATTATGTCATAGCCAAGAAAAAACACAATATTTTAGAAACACAATGTTTTTTTCCCCACCCTTATGTTTTTCCCCGTTTTGCGGGGAAAAAACATGGGTTAAATCTGCTATAGTGTATATTACAGTGGTAGCTGGAACAGTGTTTACAGTGTGCAGATGACTGGAGGTACTAGCTATCTTTACAACTTTAAGTCTCATTGATATCTCATACATGACGAGAAATATATATAACCTTAGTTCCCTATTTATGTTTTTTCCCCACCCTGACTATATAATAAATAATAATGCCAGAATTAAAATCCAGCTCCGGCTCCGCCAAGATTTCACCACAGGGCGTTCGCAATCCCCCATCATAAAACTTTGCCTTAAAAGTATATAGAAAATAAATAAACACTAGCCATATTATATTTTTTAAAAAAATTAAATGCCTGCGCCGAACAAACAACTGTTTCAACCCTCCTACCTGCCGAAATTGTATATCCAAGCGAGGGGGGGAAGATATGATTGAAAAAATAGGGTAAAAGAATACATTCCCCCGCAAGCGAAACCCCAACGGCCAACGGGTATTATGTGCCTGGTCAAAAGTAATGAAGAGAAATTTTAGTAATTAGATTTTGTACAATAAGAGTGTATGTACGCAGGCGTAAAAAATTAAAAAAATTAGTTGTGGACTGTGGTAGTTATTGGCGCTTCCAGGTAGTGGCTTATTATTTAAGTTTATATAATTTAAAAAATGAATAAGTTAAGTTACTGAACTCTGTTGCTACTTCCTTGAATGATTACTGAAGCATACGTGGGCAGCTTGCAAATTCTGGGGGGGGGGGGGGTGAGGAGCAACTTATCCGGCCATTTTTGCTCTGTGAGCCACCTCGTTTCGTGAGCCACCGCACCGATTTCTGCTGCGCGTGAGCTACCTTCAAAACATTCGGGGGTGGGGGTGACGCTGCTGTCTGGGAGGGGTGAAGATGCGTTCTGCCTTCTGGGGAAGTTCTGTCCTCTTCTTTACCCGTTAAAAAATACGTTAATCTTTTTTTTAACTAAATTTGGTAATGCCCGAAACTAAGTCCAGCAAGGCAAACAAAACTTGTCCTGTCTTTTTTTACCCAATGTGACTATACCCTAATAATCATTTGCCGTGCACACAAACCTTGTTATAACGTTCCTGAGGCACATGAGATAGAACTACTGGGTCCATGGTGGTGACGTTGCCAAACCGCACTTCCGGTATGTACAGTGCACAGACCACGTGCGCCCAGCCTAAAAGCAACTATATTTTCAGCGACTATATTAAGTTTTCTTTCTTAATTACAAGTTTTCTTGCAAAAACGTCAAAAACTATGCTATTTTTTTCCATATTCTGCACACATCTATACTGAGACAAATATACTTTTTATCTAATTTAGCATAACATTTGTATTTATATATCACAACACATCAAGACACGAATAAACGTTCATTTCCTATAAAAAATTAAATCTGCGCTGCTGAATCTGCGCAGCGTCAAAAAGTTTAGGAAAAGCTTATGACATAAAAAATCTTGTGTCACGGTCACTCACTGAACTCACCTCCATTATCTGTGTGTTTCAAAGCACCAAACTTTCCAGGACACAATTCGCATCTAACTTTAGCAGATCTTTCATGCGATTTGCATTTCTCACAAAACCACGATCCTTCTGGAACTGTCACAATTCCATAGCAAGCTGCAAACATAAAAAACCCCGGACACTAGACAGCCAACCAAACAAATAATGTTTCAAAGTATATATTGTGCAAATACACTAGTAAAGCTGAATTAATTCACTGTATCACAGGAAAACCAGGAATCTGAATTTTGTGTAAATTTTTTTCTGTTACAGCTTATTCAGATGTTTTTTTACCCTTTTCTTCAGAGACTTTTTACAGACTTTCAGAGGAATTTCAGATGAATTTCAGAGAAATTCAGGGAAAATTCAGATAATTTCACCCAGAATTCAGAGACTCTGAATTTTATCTGAAAAAATGTTACTGACTTTTCAGACAATTTTCAGATACTTTTTTTACATGAAATTCAAGCAAAATTTACCTGATATTTATAGATGTGAAAAACATGTAAATTTTATCTGAAATTCACGTAAATAGTATCTGAAATTTATCTGATTTGTCGGTGAGATTTTTTTCAGATAAAATTCAGAGTCTCTGAATTCTGGGTAAAATTATCTGAATTTCCCCTGAATTTATTTTAAATTCACCTGAAAGTCTGTAAAATGTCTCTGAATGGAAAGGGTAAAAAACATCTGAAAAATCTGTAATCCATAAATTTTTCAGAAAATTCACATTTCCTGGTTTTCCTTATGTCCCTCATTTATTAGATTATTAGACATGTCAAATACTTCATCACCGAAGAATCAACTAGTGAATTTCCCGCGAGTTTTAGTCTACGTTGATCTATCTAAAGTTTGTGCAAAAATAGCACTAAAAATATCAAAAAAAATTGTACAATCAAGATAGACATTTTAAAAATTTAATTTTCAATTATCTATTCATTATTATTCAAAAATAAATAACACAAACAGAAATAAAGCTTATGTACTCATGAAATCGACAACGCCGATGCGAAATACACCACTTCCATCAAATAAAAATTACTTGAATAAATTCCGAAAGTAACCCGATAGCACAAAACTAGCAAGAAGAAACACTGTCAATAACACTTCTTTTTGCTATTGTTATAATAACTTCAACAAAGCTCGCTTTTGCAAAAATTCATCTTAGCCACGAATTCGCAACTAACACTTTCCCCTAAAACACCGACATTTTAGGTGTTTCGAGGTGAAGCTGAAAGTAGAGTGTTTCATTCATTTTAAGAAAAACTTTAAGGCAAAGTGAATCACTTACATACATGTTGACTAATGAACTAGAACGGCCTTAAATTAAAAAAAACTAGAACAGAGATTTTTGAATGCCAAATTAAATTCGTGTAAAATCACGGCTATGTCAATTTAGGAATACATGAACAGTTCGAATGCACGGCTTTTCGGCATTTTTAACAAGCTTCAGACGTGATGCATTAAAATCAACTTTTTCACCTTGATGTACAGCGACATCACAGTCTGGCCCATCACAATATACAAGAGGATTGTCTTTCCATCCACTATCGTCGGTACAAACACAGCAGCCACCAACCATATCCTTCATGGTGCTGTATCAGGTTTCATTTTTTTTTAAATTTCCACCAAAAACGAGGCCCGCAAAGCGCAATCCACTATTTTTGTTGTAGGTAACGTTTGTAGTGAGCCCAGATTTTTAGACAAGAGTATACGAAATGTGAATAGACTATCAAACTGAATATTTGTATTAATAGCTAAAATTATGTTTAATTAAAGAAAAATTGTTAAAGTATGTTTCTATTAAAACGTTGCTACATTTTTACGTTGTATATTTGCCAGCAAATTCTTCAACCACAGTAACTCTGCAACATTTTATCGTGCAAACTTGCTTGTTAAAATGATATGCGGAATTTCACTGCAATTCACTGCTATAGTATTTGTAATTTAGTTTTGCTGTATGTGGATAATTGTCTTGAAAAATTTTATCAGCAAATCCATAGCTATGTGTGGCGTGGCTTGATTGTGAAAAATACTATCGTCTAACGACACGTAGGCCCGTATTCACATACTAAGAGTTATTCACATACTAACGCTAAGCGTTTGCTAAGTGTTAGCGCTTAATTTGTACTAAACTGTTATTCACAAAATAAACGCTTAAAAATTAGTGTTATACTAAACTTAGCGTTTAGCAACTTTTGTGCTTAGTTTTGGCTTTGGCTTGAAGTGCGCTCCCTGCTTGATGTGGATCCGGAATTCGTTATTTATCCGCATTTCCATTCGGTATTTATAAATCCGATTATAGATTTATTTAAATTACTATTTCTTATTAATAATATATATTTTTCTCGAACTATACATTTGTAAAAAATGTTTTCAGCAGGTGGATTCCTGAAAAATGCAAAATCAGCTCTGCATGTTTCAGGGGGCATATCATGAAAAATATAAATTTTCAAATAGAAGTTCTTGAAGAAAAATTACTTCGATTAAGATGCTCTACTCAAAAATGTAAAAAAACGAATTTGGACAACAAAGTGCATTTTTTATTTTTGGCGATTAAACGAGCAAAATGGATCGAATTGGTCGGAAAATGTTACTAATATATCCTAAATTGCATGCCCTTCCTTCCCATGGCGGCCAAGAACCTCCCCCACTCTCCCCACCCCTACCCCACACCATCCACTAACTAAGCGCTTAGCGCTTAGGGAGCTGCCGAGGTCCCTAAACTTAAGCGCTTAATTCTAAGCCAAACACTAAATTTTAAGTATGTGAATACAAAATTGAAACGCTAAGTTAAGCGTTAGTGTTTGCTAAGCGCTTAAATAGACACTAAGTATGTGAATAACACTTAGCGCTTATAAGCGCTAACACTTAGTGTAAACACTAACTTTAAGCGTTACACTTAGTATGTGAATACGGGCCGTAACCTAGCTTTCCTTCGCGCAAGGCTATGCACATAAACATATAATATAAATTGCAAAATAACAAAACTAAGCCTGAGCCTCAGCCTGAGCCTAAACTAAGCTTGATACTAACTCTGGGACTAAGCCTAAGCCTAAGCCTAAATCCAAACCTGAGCCTAAGTGTTTGAGTATTTTTGAAAACACACACGCACACTCACATGTGCATAGCCTTGCGAGAAGGTTAGGTCAAATACTCAAATTACCGCTTATCTGGGGCCGTATTCTCAAAATTACCTGCAGGTAAAGTTAGGCTAACTTTACCCACAGGTAAGGTGAAGGTAAAGTCGTATTCTCAAACAATGACTGAAGCCAATTTGATAGCTAAGGTTACTTTTAATATTCGGGCCAGAGTGCTTCATCTTGTTTCGCAGCTAAGGTTTATGTATTGTGCAAATTTTTAACCTCGACCGTCCACCTTAATCTTGTTTTCAATTTTAATTTTACCTTTACCCACAGAATTAACTTTACCTTCACTTTACCTGTGGGTAAAGTTAGCCTAACTTTACCTGCAGGTAATTCTGAGAATAGGATCAAGTGCAGTTGGGGGGGGGGGGGGAAATAGTGGACCTATGTTTTGGAGTAGAGCACCTTGAGGGAAGCATTTTTTGTTATAGAACCCCTATCCACAAATTTGGATTTTCTGAGCTATTACCCCTTGAAAATTGCATTTTCAGTGTTTTTGGGAGTGAACGTAGGCCAAAGTTTGAAGCCAAAAATGGCTATAATCTTTGTTTTTGGATAGTTTTGAATGCGTTATGATGTTTTAGGGCATCGTCTAGGCTTAGTTCGTTGGCAGGATTCTCTAGGCCAAGCTGGCAGGATTTTTTCTGAAAATTTCAGTTTTTTATTGCCTAAGCCTGAACCTAAGCCTAAGCCTAAGCCTGATACTAAGCCTAAGCCTAAGCCCCATACTAAGCCTAAGCCCTAAGCCTAAGCCTAAGCCCAAGCCTAAATTAAGGCCAAGTTTGAATTTGGTCAAAAATTGGACGTTTCTGGCGAATTTGGCGAATTTTTCGGCAAGAACCCGGTCAAAGAGCGTTTGTTTTGATTCTAAAAAATTGTAAACAATAATCTGACACCATTTAGATACGATTAGAACGGAAAAAACAAGAGCTTCGGAAAAAAATTGCGAAAACGTCCCTCACTGAGGGTTCAGATTTCGGGGTCTCGTATCTCAGAAAATCCAAAAAATGAAATAGGGGTTCTTGAAGCAAAAATGCTTCCTCCAAGGTGCTCTACTCAAAAAAATAGGTCCACTATTTCCCCCCCCAACTGCATTTAGCCCTGAGAATACGGCCCCTGAAACTGCGCAACTTAATTTCAACGGCACAAATTAGCACAAATTTGGCACTAATTTTTGGACAAACTCTTAGAATGTGTGCTTCTCGCGACACGCTGTATTGTGCGGGGTCCTATCGCACCTTGAGTCTTCTTTTTTTAAACGTTTTTCATGAACTTCATGCTGAAAGTTTACAAGCAGTTCAAAAACTGTCAAACTTCACCCTTAAAACAACCCAAGACCCTGAGACTGCTGGGGTGAAAAGGGACAAACCCTCTGGGGCCGTATTCTCAAAATTACCTGCAGGTAAAGTTAGGCTAACTTTACCCACAGGTAAGGTGAAGGTAAAGTTAATTCTGTGGGTAAAGGTAAAGTTAAAATTGAAAACACGATTAACGTAGACGGTTGAGGTTAAAAATTTACACAATACGTTAACTTTAGCTGTGAAACAAGATGAAACAGTTTCCTGGACCGAAAATTAAAGGTAACTATAGCTATCACGTTGGCTTTAGTCAATGTTTGAGAATACGACTTTACCTTCACTTTACCTGTGGGTAAAGTTAGCCTAACTTTACCTGCAGGTAATTTTGAGAATACGGCCCCTGTATACAGATGTACACGGGGGTCTGTGGTGGCAGCTACCCCCCCCCCCCCCCCAGATTTGAGAGCCAGGGACAAGCCCCCCAAACATTTGACCCATCGGGACAGGTCCAGGGTTGGCAGTCTCGGTCTCGGTCTCGTAAAAAACCCGAGACTAGGCTGGTCTCGGTCTCGGTAGGAAAACCGAGACCTGCCATAGGGTGGTCTCGGTATTTCAGATGACACTTGAAGTTTTCTAAAATTTTCAAAGATTTTTTTAAAAGTTTGTTTCCAAATAGAATTCCAAACATGACAATTGACAAGGTAGAAAACTGACTACTACAGAAAAGAAATGTCAGTTCATTGACAAATTTTGGCCAACTTCAAGTTTGAAGTTTGTATTTTACACCGTCTATTTTTATCAAGCCAGAGTTTTTAGCTAAAGTTTGAATCGGTTGTCTGATTTAGCGATGTTGCACTTGTATGTGGAACCTTTGAAGCATTCAAATAGTAAAAATATATACTACTGGCCATCATTAACCAAACAGTACTATCTTCGTTGTTGATTTGTAATTGAAAATTTGCTGGCTTCTGCAACTTTACTAAGCGCTAACTGAGTGTGCAGTTTAATTGAACTTTCTTGAGCCCCAACCTCTTACCGCATGTCAAAACGTTAAGGATCTGAAAAAACCTAGGCACAATCAAATTTTTTTGGCTATACAGTGGATTGGGTTGGGGCAACAAGCCCTCCGGCTTCCCCCCACATAATTGAGTCAGCGGAAGAAACTCTTCTGATCCGTGATGGTGCTATTACCAGAACTTCTGAGCATCCGGTCGTTCCAATGTTAAATTTCTCGCAACCTAAACGTCACTTTCTTCATACTTAATCACCAATTTTCTACGTTTCAGATTACTTTAAGTGTCGAAAATTGAAATTTTAAAATAGGTCTCCAAGGGCTGGTCTCGGTCTCGTAGGTCTCGGTCTCGGTCTCGGTTGCAAACCCGAGACTTGCCAACCCTGGACAGGTCCCTCCTTGGTGCTGAAAAAGGTGTCCGAAAACTCTAAAATCGCCCCATATCGCTGTAAAATACATAAGCAAAAAGCGAAAAAATAGCTCAAAATATCCAACTTTTGCAAAAAATTCCCATTTTTAAAGCAGAAATTGAAAATTCTTGCATTTTGTCAGTTCAAGCCCCCGAAACGTCGGGACAAGCCCGTGTACATAGTATATATAGTGGTGCGGGAAAAAAAACCCCTACGCGTTTTGCGGGGAAAAAAAACCCTAGTGCTTCCTGGCCGAACCGTACGACATAGGACCTTTTTGAGTATTCAGGTGGAAAGCGCATCCCAAGCTAACTTACCACACCAAGTTTTGTGCAGTTTGGAGGCCTGTAGCATTTTTTATAAAATTTCAAAATTTTGCATGTTGAAAAATTCCAAAGTGACAAAATTTTCCAAATTTTTGACTTGTCATAATTTTTCACAAAAACACTTTTGGCCAACGCTGTTTGCATTTTTCAAGAGAGTTACCTTTTCTCTATACTTCTGAAGCTTAAAAACAGTGAAAAACGTTGTGGTTTACCTGTGACAGTTCAAAGTTTGTGCGGGGGAAAAACCCTATTTTGTTTGGCGACAATTTTTTGCTAAACTCACTCATTGTTGCTACAAAAGTTGACTGAACTGAGGTAAGAACATGCGTAGACTTCATTAAAACCGTTCATTCGGCAGCAAAACGTCGTTTTTTGTGGTTTTGGCCCATACCCCGACACCCCTTACGAAACCTGTTTTGCTGATGTTTCACCAAAATTTGCCATTTTTTGGAATATTTAGGCGTTAGCTGCTGCTTACCACTTAAATCCAAGAATGGTAGACGCGAGCAATGTTTCTCCACCGTTTCTAACGTAATAAGCGCAAAAATCTGTTTTTAATGCTTTTAAATAGTGAAAAAATGCATATTTGGGCAGAAGTCATTTCTGCCAAAAAGGGTCGATTTTTGAAGCAGGGTTTTTTTTTTGAAAATCCGAACTGCGGATTATTTGCGGACGGCCAAATTTTTTTGCGGACGGATAAAAGTTTCTGCGGACAGTCGAAAAAATTATGCATTATATATATATATATATATATATATATATATATATATATATATATATATATATATATATATATATATATATGTATATGTATATATATGAGGAATCCTCCTTAGTCTATGCACCACTTTATAAAATTTCGGGGGGATGACTTTTCGATTTTTTGTAATGGGCTATAAAATGCACTTTTTACCAATTTTATCACTCATAAAACGCCTTACAAACGCAAGATTACTAAACCACAAGCTTGCAGGGGTCTGGGGGCGGCAGCCCCCAGAAAAAAATGGAGATTTTATCAAATTTTAGACCGAATTTGTTCAACTCGAGACGTATCAGAATTTTTTTCCGACAAGAAAATTAAGACAATAGATCACATCTGACAGAGTATAGTAAATGCAGCCTAATGTACCGCGTTGACACGCATAGGCGGCTTTCATGAACGCTGAAAAGACAGAATTAAATTACAGAGTTGCAGGGGTCTGGGGGCGGCAGCCCCCAGGAAAAAAATTCGGGACTTTTTTGATTTTTTACCCCAAATTGGCTCAATTGGAGACGTATCGGAATTGTTGTGTGTTTAGTGTGTTAGACAAGTATATAACTGCAGTAAAATGTACTCAAGTACGATATATACACGTGTAAAGGCTTTGGCGAAAGATTATAATACGGAAGAGTAAGCCACAAAGGCTTCTAGGGACCGGACACAAAACACATCATTTTTTTAGATGACTTGGTAATTTGGTATGTATATACCAGGCTAATGTTTTATTTAATAGTAACCACTAATGAGTACTTAACGCAATGATGAACAATTAACCAGCCCGTTGGTTCCGGAGGCGAGCAGCCTCCGGAGAAAATTTTTCAATTTTTAGCCCACATTTCGTCAATTTACGGCTATTTTTGGTAAGCGGATGCAAAAAATTTTTCTCTGTTCCGGGCAAATATATCCCCTGTATCCCCCCCACCGTCCGCCCTTGGGCACGGGGTTCTGGTGACTCCAGCATCCCGAACCTAGAGCGTTTTTAGATGTGGCCCCTAAGCAGCAGGGATCTGGGGGCGGCAGTAGGCCAAATGTGGTCAAGTGGCGACGTATCAGAAATATTTTCCGGCAACGAAACGAACATTAAAGCTACCTCGAATAAAAATCGGGAAAATTTAGAAAAAATAAGAAATAAGAATTTTACCCAATAAGCCACAGCGTTGCAGTGGTCTGGGGGCGGCAGCGCCCAGGAAAATGACGAAGTTTTTAAAAAACAGACCTCCTAGTTCAAAGCATGAAAGAAAATGCTATTTTTGTTTAAGAAGCAGCATGTTTGTCCACCACTTCAGGGACAGGGTCATGAAAAAATTATTTTTTGTCGATCCTAAAGGGGGGTCGGGATCCCCGTGAACCCTTTTTAAATACGCCCTTGACAACTTCAACTTTTTTTTGACAATTTTCATGTCGGAAAAAATTCGGATTTGCCTTCAGTCGATCAAATTCTGCCAAAAAATTGAAAAAATCTCCAACTTTTTGCTGGGGACTCCGGTCCCCAGGTCTCTGCGGCTTAGTGAACTTGCGCTTGTAGTTGTAATGCAAATTTAAGTGGTAAAATTGCTGCAAAGGCATTATAGTCCGTTACCTAAAATCGGGAAGTCATTCCTTCCGAAATTTTTTTATGGGTAAGCAACTGCGTTTAATTATGAAATTAATTAAGGTGGTAGTAACGTTTTCGACAGTTTTGCAGGAGTAACACTTGACAGCTTACGATTAATTTTCAATCAATAATTTATAGTACGCATATTAATCTAAGAAACTATAATTTATTATGAGATAAATGCTTGCTAAAATAGCTTGAAACAATCATTTTTAATTTTCACAGAAAATATTTTTCAGCCAGTTACGATAATTTTTCGTAAATTTTATGTTTAGCTAAGCCAAAGTAGTAGCTAGTCAAAACGGCCGTTTATTGAAAAAAGAAAAAAATGACACACGGGCATGTCAAAAACCTTCAATTTAGATGGCAAAACTTATCCTTCCGCTTTTTGCTTTTTGAGATTACGTCACATTTATGTAACATTTCTTTTTGAACTAAAGCACATTATACAAAAGTCCGCAAAACTTGACAACCACCAGAAGGATTTTGTTCAAAATTTGGGATAAATTGGCACACATATGTGTCTACTTCATACTAAACTTTCAAAAATTTTGTTTGCTTAAATTTTGTGTTACATCAATTTCATTCACAGAAATCTGTAAAAATATACTTCCGTGGACTAAATCTCAAGTCTCGATGTTGCGATCTTTTCATGCGTTATTTTGCATGTTTTTTAGACAATTTCTGATGTGTCAATTTTTTTATTCGTATTAATTTAGCCTATTTCGTGAAAAAATTAGATTTTAAAAATCGTATATTTTTCAAAATTTGAAAAAATTCAAAATTAAAGGTCCGTAACTTCTTTTCTGCAACACATAAATGCACCAAACTTAGCATTAAAATTCACCCTGTTATTGGCTATGTTGGTGTAAAAAATGAAAATAGTTGGAGTTACACTGTCAATTTTACAAGCAAAACAAGAAAAATGCAAAAAATTACAAAATTTGACTACTTTGGCAGCGTCTGCTGACTAGCTTGTTACAGATTCAAGCTAGATAATGTCCATAAGTGCAGTTTCAGTCAAGTTCTTTAACGTGAAAAAGACAGCTATTAAATTCATTGAGTCAATCAAAAGTTATAGCACGTTATAAAAACTGTCGAAAACGTAACTACCACCTTAACAGCATTAATCTTCATAGTACACCGTATATACAAGTCATGTATATACACTATTGTGTACTTATACATTGTTGTGATGAATTAAAGGGAAGAGACATTGCAAGAAAATTTTTTGAAATTTTAGTGTAAATTTGGTCATTTGGGGACTGCCAGAAAATTTTTCCGGAAGTGACATAAAACCCAAGGGGGATCACAGGGAAAAATTTTCCTTTCGAGCAATTTCGGGATGCGGACGCATTGCGGACGGCTGAAAAAAATTGCGGACGACTCGAAAAAATTGCGGATGTCCGCACTGTGGTCCGCAAAAAAAAACCTTGTTTTGAAGAATCATTGTGAGTCACATAAGTGTCGGAGAAACGATTTTTTTAGTCCATCCTGCAGCCTAAGAGTTGTAGAACACGATTAAATTGAGTTTATACTCACTGCTAATAGAACAACCGAAAAAAGTGATAGGGGTTTTTTTCCCCGCATTAGGGTTTTTTTCCCCGCATAGGGTTTCTTCCCCGGAGGTTTCGAGGCTTATTACTCAGAAAT
The DNA here is from genome assembly GCA_030248245.1 of Trissonchulus sp. WLG1_4. Classification (NCBI taxonomy): domain Eukaryota; kingdom Metazoa; phylum Nematoda; class Enoplea; order Enoplida; family Ironidae; genus Trissonchulus; species Trissonchulus sp. WLG1_4. The sequence goes on along the minus strand of JASANF010013001.1, from coordinate 6,061 downwards.
GTGAGTAGTTAGAATTCATTTTATTAGTGCAACAGTTAGGCGAAAGATGCACGTTATAACAGCCAAGAGCATTATTGGATCCGATTCATGTGGAGCACAGGACGACCCGAAAAGTTGAAAATAGGGTTTTTCCCCTCACCACTATATGCCTATGTACATAGTACATACCTCATTCAACTGCGGACAAAGGTCGCTGAAAGTTGTGTAGTTGTTTTGCTGGTGAGTTATTGTGCATTTTTCTATAGTATTATTCTTCGATTCTATAATATCATTGTTTGACACATTTTGCATGAATCATTAAAATCAAACGTTTGCAAAATGTTCATATAGCATATATTTATACGTAGTATTTTAATATTATGCATCTTAAAAACCCGAGAAAACATTCTCTAACTTATGATTGACAACTATTCGGTATTCGGTTTTCGGCCGAAAACGAAAAACCGAATATTCGGTATTCGGTGAAATTTTTTTCGGTCCCATCCTTATCAGAGACTCTAAATTTTATCTGAAAAAAATGTCACTGGCTTTTCAGATAAATTTCAGATACTAATTTCAGAGAAAATTTACCTGTGAATTATCTCTAAAACTTTTGTAAGAAATATCTGAAATTTATCTGAAAAGCCAATGACATTTTTTTCAGATAAAATTCAGAGTCTCTGAATTCTGGGTGAAATTCTCTGAATTTCCCCTGAATTTCTCTGATATTTATCTGAAATTTCTCTGAAAGTCTGTAAAAAGTCTCTGAATGGAAAGGGTAAAAAAACATCTGAAAATTCTGTAATAGAAAAAATTTACAGATAATTCAGATTCACTGGTTTTCCTGTGCAGACTGAACTATAATAACTGTAATGCTAGACAAGGCTTGACTCGGTTTTGTACCAATATATAGATACCGAGACTGCCAATATAATGCTGAAGCCTGAGAGTAAACAGGTGGCGTGATTTTTGTGACCACTCGCTGTACTTTTGATGCTTCAAATTGTTCTTGTATGTTTGTTTCAGATTTCTCACCACACCTCGTTCCTGCGTGGAAGCTTATTTCGGCGCATGGGTCGTTACGACAGTCAATTTCAAAGACGTCTTTCTTTTCATACTAAAGTTTTGGCCATCATACTTGGCATTTCCACCGGAAGTTACATGTTCTTCAAATTTATGCTGCCAGGAATTAAACAGAAGCAAGTCATATTGACCAGAGAAGCCGATCCTGCTGCTAAGGCTGAGTGATCGCTTTGCCGATGCACCGACTAGTCGTACGCACGTTCAGAATGCTGTCCACTGAAGCCGGAAAAAGTGCGATTATGTTTCTGGTGACTTGACAAAGTGCAGCCATTGTGAAAAAACCTTTGTTTTATCCATATATACCCAGCTTTTTGGTTGTTCTGTTCATAAGCAAGCTGAAGCAAGCTGTTTAGTTTTGTAGCCAGCGCAAACATCCCAGTTTCATCGATGTTCTCTACGTAACGTAAGGGTATTAAACTCAGTAACGTAGCCAGGATCCGGTTCAAAAAGGGGCCATGCCAACCTAACTGTTTGGCCACGGGGTGACCCATTTTTTTGCGGGGGGACTGCTGGCAAAACGTTGAGGGAGTGCTCAGGTCCCCCAGGGAGCCTCTCTGGCTACACCACTGATATGAGGTATTTTTCAAAGTAGTCATGGTGGATTTCACAAAGGTGGTTTTACTGAACCTTAGGTTTTACATACGTTTTCATATGATTTGCACATATGATTTTATTACGAAATATAGCCTGATTTGTAACGAATTTAGGATATTTTCTTAAACCATGGTTTTAGCTCAGCTGAAATTTAAGCAAAATAGAGACCTGCTGTGCTGCAGGTTGCAAATTTCAACTGCGCTAAAACCATAATTTAAGAAAATCTACGAAATTGCTAACCAATCAGGCGATATTTTGTAATGAAATATGTACAATTCATATAAAAACGTACGTAAAACCATGGTTTAGTAAAAATTTGTGAATCCACTGCTGTGAAATCCACCTTTAGTGTTTCCAGTTTCTACTAATTTTTAATTTAATTTTTTAATTAAATTTAAGGTTCCAACATTTTGACAGAAGTGTTCGATGATGATACTTTTTTGATTGGCATTAATCGACCGGAAAAAAGAAACTGCATCGACCATCCGACCGCGTTGGAACTGAAGGCCGCGTTTGACAAGTTCGAATCCAGTCCCGAATTCAAAGTGGCAATTTTGTACGGAAAAGGGGGAAATTTTTGTGCTGGCTACGACTTGAAATTCCTTTCTCAGCAGACGCCGGAGTCGAACTTTTTGCGCGGTGTTGACTTGACCTCTTTTCGACCAATGGTGTGCGATGGTAATTTTTGGAACTAGGGCATATACTTGTACGCTTGCGCCGATATAGAACTTATATATGAGTCAGTTTCTGAGAAAATCGAACCGGCAGTGTTGGAAGCCGCGATGGGTCAAAAAATAAAATTCGCTGCAACTTTGTCTATTTGTCAGTATTGGTGAGCCTACGAACGTGGCAAAATATTATGAAATTTGGGCCATTAAATTTTTAGTTATGGCGTTTTAAAGATTTTAGCATGTCAATGTTTTCGGCTGCTTGAGACGAAGCTATATTTTTTCTTTTAACTGCTCATCTACTTGGCGTAACAAATTGGTTTGCATATCACAATGACGTCAGTATATTGTGCAAGGAATTATGAACTTTTTATGACTGTAGGTTTGGTTTCGACTGTCATATAACTCTTGAAATCTCAACAGTAAGCTCGTTAGACAGGCGATTCAGGAGTAAAAAAGTACCATAAAATTAGTAAAAGTTTCGGGGCGGTCACAAATTTTTTATCATATGTAGGTCAATAATATTGCCAGTATTCTGCCAAATTTCGTGGAAAAAAAAGGGCACCTCTGGCAGTTACACAAGTTTGACTACAAAGCTTTTTTGTACAAAATTCATCTTTTGGAAATATGTGTTTATTTTTGATGTGTATACTAAGACTTACTTTTCTGGCACAACTTAAACGTTTTAAAACAAACATTAGTTATACTATCAATAAGATTTACGTGTCTATTAGGTATATTTTTGTTCTTGGTTACGTAGGTCAATTCGTTATGCGTTGAAATAGCATAAATTTTGATCAGGTTCAACAAGACCATCGTGCGTAAAATAGTCACACCTAATTTACAAACACCGTTTTCAGCATACATATTTAACGTATTCTTAGCTGAAATATGGCACAAATATCATCAAATATGAACATTTCCTTTATTTGTAACTAGGGATGGGACCGAAAAAAATTTCACCGAATACCGAATATTCGGTTTTTCGTTTTCGGCCGAAAACCGAATACCGAATAGTTGTAATTTGTCACGCAGATTTCTCAGATTTTAAAAATCCAGAAAAATATAATACCACGTATTATAGATAAATATATAAATACTATCTATAGGACCCCGGGGTGGAGTGGGACAGTGTTTTTTGGCGCGAAAAGTTACACCTCCAACTGAAAAGTTTCAGAAACAATGCCGAAAACATGCGACTTTGAGCGATAAACACAACATAGGCGCAGATTCGGTTTAGGCGGTATAGTGGTGCGGGGAAAAAAACCCTATTTTCAACTTTTCGGGTCGTCCTGTGCTCCACATAAATCGGATCCATTAATGCTCGTGGCTGTTATAACGGCCATCTTTCGCCTAACTGTTGCACTAATAAAATGGATTGTAACCACTCACGTTTCTGAGTAATGAGTCTCGAAACCTCCGGGAAAAAAAACCCTATGCGGGAAAAAAACCCTAATGCGGGGAAAAAAAACCCTATCACTTTTTCTGGTTGTTCTATTAGCAGGGAATATAAACACAATTTCATCGTGTTCTACAACTCTTAGGCTGCAGTATGGACTAAAAAAACCGTTTCTGCGACATCCATGTGACTCACAATGATTCTTCAAAAATCGACCCGTTTTGGCAGAAATGACTTCTGCCCGAATAGGCATTTTTTCCGTATTTAAAAGCATTAAAAACAGATTTTTGTGCTTATTACGTGAGAAACAGCGGACAAACACCGCCCGCGTCTATCATTCTTGGATTTAATTGGTACGCAGCAGCTAAAACCTAAATATTGCAAAAAATGCCAAATTTTGGTGAAACATCATCAAAACAGGTTTCGTAAGGGGTGTCGGGGTATGGCCCAAAATGACAAAAAACGACGTTTTGCGGCCGAATAAACGGTTTTAATGAACTCTACGCATGTTGTTAGCCCAGATGAACTAACTTTAGTAGCAACAATGGGTGAGTTTAGCAAAAAAATGCCGCCAAACAAAATAGGGTTTTTTTCCCCGCAATAGGGTTTTTTTTTCCCGCACAAACTTTGACCAGTCACTGGTCAACCACAGCGTTTTTCACGGTTTTCGAGCTTCAGAAGTATAGAGGAAAGGTAACTCTCTTGAAAAATGCAAACGGCGTTGGTCAAAAGTGTTTTTGTGAAAAATTATGACAAGTCAAAAATTTGGAAAATTTTGTCACTTTGGAATTTTTCAACATGCAAAATTTTGAAATTTTATAAAAAACGCTACAGGCCTCAAAACTGCACAGAAATTGGTGTGGTAAGTCAGTTTGGGATGCGCTTTCCACCTGCATACTCAAAAAGGTCTTATGTCGTGAGGTTCGGCCAGGAAGCACTAGGGTTTTTTTTTCCCCGCAAAACGCGTAGGGTTTTATTTCCCCGCACCACTATAAATGCAAACTCGCATTTTTTCAACGTAGAAACATGTTTTATATGCTATATAAACCATGTATTATAATATTATACAAATAACTATCGTGCCAGTGTGCTGTCGAATATACCACCCCCTTCGTGTAATCATCTTTTTGCTTTTTGTAAACCTGGGTTTTTAAGGCCATAGCTAAGGCCATGGCCTAGTTTTTTCCGGATTGGCCTAAATTTTTTCAGCGATTGAAGCCAGCTGGCCTAAACTTTTTCAGCTACCGATGAATAAAAAATTTCTGATATGTCTCCAACTGACCAAATTCGGCCTAAAAATAAAATTTCTATATATTTGTTTCTGGGGGCTCCCGCCCCCAGCCCCCAGACCCCTGAAACTTTGTGGCTTTGTGTTCTTTGCTTTTATCTTTCATGAAGGCTTGTCTCTTTTCACCCAGGCAGTTTTAAGTGGGACAGTTATTAAACTGCGTGTGAACTTTGCAAAGTTTACTCGCATTTTTCCTATTTTTTGAGTTTTGACGATACTTATAAGTAGGGATGTCGCGGATATCCGCATCCGCATCCGCGGATGATCCGCAACTTTTTGACATCCGCATCCGCATCCGCAAAAATTTAATGCGGATGTGCGGATGTTGCAGATTCGGCAAAATTTACTAAAAATGTAGAAAATCAGACGACAATTTTGATTTTTGTGCATGTATATACCAATATTTTTGCTCTTAAAACGGTGGATGAAACTTTACTTTAAGCTTTTTCACCTCATTGTTGGTTGCAATTCGCTCTTTTCTAAAGTAGGCTTCACAAATATTTGATATAGCTGGCATATTCGAACTAAGTTTTGCATGTTTGAGAGAGACTAGTCTACAAACTTGTAAAGCAATAAGTATATATTGTCAAAGTCAAAACAATATTATCAGTTTTTTACTTGCATGCTTTCGTAGATTAGAAAGAATTGACAGAGTACGTTTAGTGATTATACACCAACCTAAACCAAAAGCATCAAGTTGCCAGAGGGTCACGCCGATAGCCTTTGAGTTGGCATAGAGTTAACCAATAGCGTTTTCAACAAACTGTTGATGGCGGCGCATGGCTTAGAAGATTACGATATGTATAATGAATGCACAACTGTTTTATCTAAGTCTCATTTGTTAGTACTTGCATTGTTGCATTCATACTTGCTATTTCTAGTATAATATGTATTTTTTGGTGAAAATTTTTTCAAAAATTCGACTCATAATTTGTTTAGAACGTATTCTAAAAAGATCCGCATCCGCATCCGCATCCGCGCGGATGTCAGAAGTCAACATCCGCATCCGCATCCGCATCCGCGGATGTCAAAAAAGTCACATCCGCGACA
>JASANF010012999.1:0-45395 GCA_030248245.1 Trissonchulus sp. WLG1_4 | reverse complement strand
CCTTCGTATATTTAATTGATTCCAACGTTATTTATTAGCATTTTTGTTTTGATCATTTTGGACATCATTGAACGTTTTTGAAACACTATTAATCAGAAAGAACCTTCAAATTAAAGTTAAGGGGTAATTGCGTTTTTAGGTGTTTTTTTTAAACTACCATACTGCACTTAACCTCAACAAACTCAGAGCGGTCTTTTTTTATTTTTTTACACCTTCTAGCTGTAAAAAACTATATTTAAAAGCAGATTATCTTTTAAAATTTTACTGCTGCTATCATTTAAATACACCCCATCAGCGGTTTTTTTGACTAATTTTTGCGCCACAGTTATTAAACTCAAAATCAGCCAACGACTACTAAACTTTTTGCAGTTATGCACTGACATAATATTCCCACCCGTTTTTTTGATATAGTTGATAAGTCGTTTCTACGTTGAGAAAATGACAATTTCGTACAAAAATCACGTAATTTGACTTTTCTCTAAAATTTTCAAAAGCCCATAACACCGACTCTACAAACTATTTTTTAGAAAAGAAAAAAAACAGGTGGGGGACTATTTTCCCTAAAGATAATGTGGTTAAAGTTTCAAAGCCGTAGTCCGTTTTTAGCTTGAATTCTGTGGGCGCAAAAATTACACTGAAATGTCAAAAACCACGAAAACGACATTACCCCCTTAAGTATGGAAACAGAAACTTATAAAAAAATTCAACACGAACAAATTACAACAAATTCAGCACACACGTATTATTCTTATGTAGCTATACATTAGCGTAGTTAGCCCTATCCCGTATCAGCAGCGGTTTCAGTTACTTTTCAAGTTACATAAGTTAATGATGTGAAATTAAATTTGTCAATTTCTAATGTCATTAAATTGTGTTTGATTTCATTCTCGTTCTGGTATGTCAACACAATGCTTCAATTGATACTGTAACCCATCACAATACACCTAGCGTAGTCACTAAGATAGCTCAGGCCTAGCCTTGAATCCATATAAGTTTGGTAACGCTTATTGTAACATCTTTACTCCTGAGAAATTTTTCACCTTAACTTTGTTCAAAACACTATTCAAATGAAAATAATTCTAAATAAAGCTCAGTAATTACCGAAACTCTAGCAAAACACAAATATTATTGCAGAATTTGTATTGTACATCAATCTAATGGATTCGTGAAATTATGGAACTTGATTATTTGTAACGTTCAGTTGCTGTCACAGCAGCATCTTTGTTTCATAGTACAATGTAGGTATCCTTGGTCAAAGCACTACTTGACTGCAACGCATTCCAATTTAAGGTTCAGATAATAACAGAAACTTGTGAAAAATTCACTCCACATCTGTATGCAAATATTGGGTTTTGTTATTACCAAAAGTACGTAATATAGGATGTCCCTGAGTCCTATTTTGTACTGTAGGTCCTATTATGTACTCTTGTGTTGTAAAGACTTGGTCCTAGTCCCTTGATCTAGTCGTTTTGATACTCCGTTGTCATTGATTTATTATTGTTCCTGTTTTGGTTACTAAAGAAACGAGGGCTGACCTAAGCCTAAAAGTTACGCATTTTACAGATACCCACTGAAATATTTATTGAAATAACAGAACGTAATCTGCAAGCAACGCGTGTTGCATGCTAGCCTAGTTGCTAGCAAAAACACGCTCACACTGGGCAATTTTCAAACAACGAATCATCAGGCAACTTGCAGGCCCTTCTAAATTTACAACTGGCGGTTTATTATGTGCTTTTTGTACTAAGTGGATGAGTTCGTTGGCTTGGCACTTTTTGGTGCATATTTATGTCTGGACGCCACAATCGGTCAAATATTAGGTCCGAGTTTGGGCCAAAGGTTCGCATTTGAGACGATGCAAAGCATCGTATGAAAAAAAGCTGTAGCAAAACACGCGAAAAATTGATGGCAGTTCCCTGAAAAAAGTCGCACATGTAGTAACTGAAAATTGTTGGTTGCCTGCATGTTCACACGAGGCGAGTAACATGCTTGCGCGTTGCCTGGTGCCTGATGGTTGGTTGTTTGCAAATCGCCTGAAAATAGTCTCGTGTGAACCAGCCTTAATAAATCCATTTTTATATTCTTAGAAAATCCAACATAACGTATTGTACATGTATGATGAATATTATCAACCCTCCAAATTTGTATTTAAACTTAAAATAATAGCATTTATAACGTATAGTTTCAAATATTTACAACCGAGATTGCAATGGCGGGTTTTCGAAACACATCCCAGTTTTCTCGACAAATCCAACATTGGTAAAGGTAATTGTTTATGAAGTTTTGTTCCAGATATTTGCAGTACATACAATGGCCGATTTTCAAAATACATCAGAGTTCTTTCAACTTTGTGACATGTATGGGGAAAAGTTTCATGTGACCGCTCAAAATGCGAGTCATGTTTTGATTTCACTGATTAGAAATGCTCCGCATATGAGTCCATACGATGCTTTATCTCTCTTGCTGGACTATTTCAAAGCTAAAAACTTTGACACAAACTTAATAGCTTACGGAAGCTGTTATTATCTCTACCCAATTTTTTTGATAATGGGCATCATTGGACACATTTTGAACTTCATTATTTTCAGTACTGCTGAATTCAACGGCATCGGCTACTTGTATCTAAAAACGGTGGCAATTTTGAACGGGTTCACTTGCATTTCTGGTTTCTTGTCATTTAGCGAAGAATGCATTTGGCTCAAAAATTCCATATTTCAATTACCCTCCCGTTTCTCAACAATTGCAAAGTATTGTGTTAGCCACTATTTTGGTGCCGTATCTGCAATGACCGCAGAATGGCTCGTTTTAGGTTTGTCGTTTGATCGAGCTGTCGCGTTGTTGCTACCAACGTTGAAAATATCGAAAAAAAATACGACTTTTGGCATATGTATTTTGGCTTACTTTTGGATTACTAATTGACTCGCCGTTTTTGATTCAATTCTATTGGCGTAAAGCGTGTCACGGGATCATGGACCCCGGATATCCGATGGGACCTGTGGAAGGTAGTGAAAGCCTAGTCAATAATATGAACAAGTTTTTGGCTTTTAGCGCTTTTATTTGTGCAGGTATCTTGTTTCTCACGACTGTGGTCATTGTAGTAGGTCTGTTTAAACTGAAAAAACGTAGGAAAAAAATGACCATCTCCGCGTCAGATTACAAAAAAGAAATTATGTTGTCTAAGCTTCTTATTTGTCAAGCTAGTGTAATTCTTTTGTTGCAAGGTTTGTGGGTTTTTGTTGCTTTAGGAACGTATGGCGATCTCACTATGTCTGCCTTAAAAACAGTAAAAAGCATGTCTTACTCACGGGCTTATGTTAAATCAGTTGTCGTGCCGTTTTTGAAATCGGTTGTTACTATTTGTGCTTATTCTTTGTTTACTACCTCATATGTGTCCGACTTTTACTTTTATTGTCTTTTTCATCAACGGTTTCGGGAATTTATTAAACGGCGAGTTGGTACTTTCGCCCAGGTGACTAGTACAATCGTACCTTTTGGTCAGACTCAAATTAGCGTACAGAAATAGAATTTTAACATACCTAACCAACGAAGTACTTTGCTGTATTTGTAAATTATTTAGAAACTATCACTTTCATATAATTGTTATTAACAATTACTTTTATCTAAGCTACTATTTGTACTTATTCTTTTTAATCTTATTTTTGACTGTTGTTAGTTGCTACGACAGCAACTATTGTTTTGCTATGTTGTTTAACGATTATAATTATTGTCAGTTATATTGTCACAATATAACCCTTTATAAGAAAGTGTGATATAACTGACATCAAGAAGTAGTGAAAATTTTTAGTTTTGTTTAGTTTGATATATCAATAAAGCTTGCTATCAACATTATCTACCTATCGAAAACAAATGTTTGCAGAAAGCGTTATTTGCTAGAGTGCTCGACATTTTTTGATAAGCAGTGTATTTTACATTGATTTCCATGCGGTACTTTGATTTTAAGCAAACAACGAGCAACGCATAAACAAATTACTACAGTAGGATATTAAGCGGAGATTGTAGGATTGTACGAGGTACGTGCATCAAATGTAAGATGTAGCTGCATCGATGTACATAGGACTATATCTATGACATCACCATAAATGTAGCAGATCCATCTACATATTATACTACATTTGCTACATTAGTTTATTGCAATTATAGTGGATGTACCAACATTTGTTACATCTACCAAATCTGCTGCAAAAGTTTGCTATCACAGTAGCAGGTCTGCTAATGGTTCAGTCGATCAAAGATGCATTTCCAGAATTCGTGTGTATTGAATTTATTGAAATTTTTTTAAGCTTTTTTGAATTTTTTTTTTGAAAAACTTTGAATTTCTGAGAATTGTTTAGGACAAATTAGGGTGTAGTGTCGCAAAAGCAGTCGATTTTGTGCAACTGTAAAACTTTTTCAGTAAAAGATAAGACCTTGTCCTTTATATAATCTGAAAATATGTATTAAGGTAAATATTTTCGCCATGTTTCAGCAAAATTGATGCAGCACACAGTTAGCAGTGAACTCGCAAATTCGGAAAAATGACGTTTTGAAAACCTATTCACATTCAATAATTTCGTCACAATTATAGAAATTTTGTTTAGATTCTTTACACAGGCTAAACGGACATACGTTGTAGTTTATGCACACAAAATGTAGTGCTAATTTCTAGAGTGGTTGCGGAGTAATGCCTGTTTGAACTGTGAAACTGTGCGTAAACTGTAATGTACTCACAGCAATAATGATAAATTGTGCAAACTTTAGACGCTTATTTAAGATCAAAAGGAAAACGTAACATTATTTTTTATTTTTCTTATTTGTGGCAAAAGATTATGCGTCGACACGTTATGTTTACTTCACAAGCTGGCCAATCTGATATCTAACTTGATTTTTTGAACTTTTATGTCCCTACTGTATGATGTCTGGTTTACAATTGGTATTGGTTCAAGATATTGGTAGATATGGGTAGTCTGTTTTCTAGCAGTGATTATTTGACACCATACAGCGGTGCACTAGTTTCTCAGTGAACCTACTATATCAAAGCAAAAAGCTGTCATTCTGCAAACAACGAGCAAAACTGCTTTGGCGACACTACCACTTAGACAATAGGCCTCAGTACTCGGACATTAGTGAAACAAACAAAAGTTTAATAAAAGGAAAAGGGATAAAATAAAAAGCATGCTACAGTACATTATCCATGCACAGTACGCGTATATATGGCATAGAAGCATGTAAATGAGTTGATCACGCATGAAGGCCTGTTCACACAAGGGCGCATTTTAATCCATGGCGTACGCCACGGCGCATTGCATGGCGCACGCCATGAAGCTTGAGCGCGCGCATAAGCGGGCGCACGAGTGGGCGCATGAGCGGGCGCATTCTGTTTTCACACTGCCTGCTGCATTTTTTTCACACAATGCAATAGGCAAGTGTACGTATGCACCCGCTCATACGCCCGCTCTTGTTCCCTCGTGTAAATAAGCCTTTAAAAGTTTTAATGTTGTACTGCGTCAGCAGGTGCATTTCAATATGCAAATTTGGAGAAACTTTTGTGGAAAATGCGTACATAGGTACGTATACCTACACGTTACATAAAGGTTCCACTCATATACTGCTTTCATAAACTCAATCGCCGAAATTCGGCGATATTATCCTTTGCAATAGTATTGTTTCTGTAGTTTATGTATCGATTAAAACAAAATACAACAAGCAAAGCCCAATGCAAAATTGACGTAGAAATATCAAACCTATTTTATCACTCCGTGAAATGAAAAACCTGCTGCGCTGCAAACAATCAGAACATGCAGAAAGTCCAAAAACGTATACACTGTTATCGGATCCAGAGTTAAGACTTTGTTTTCTAAATGTTTGCAGTTTAGGGACATCTTTAAGATTTAACGTTTCTGTGTAATTGTATGAACTATGTGAAATATGCAGCAGTAGTATGTACTAGTACGAGCAGTAAATAAACAATGTGTAAAACTATGTACACAATTTGAGACAAACAAGCACGTTAACGAGTAAGATTAAACCAATTTTTGATACCTAATTTTCGTTGGGACATGCCTAGAGCGCCGAGATTATTTTTCAAATATAAAACGCGTAGTAAAATTCTTAAATGTACGTAGTATATATTATTACCCGTAGTTTTCTTTTTATATACTGGGAGTGAGTGGGATGTTCGAGGAGTGTCTTCCCATGTTAAAAAAACGAACAGGGAAATAAGTTTCTATAAAACGGGGTGCGTTAGTTAGTAAAGCGTGAAAAATTAATTGTTAACTTATACTATCGATTAGAGTGCATTGCGACTTCTGCCATACCTAGCCCAAATACTGGCGGCTCATCAGTGGAGCAGTGTTGGGATAGTGATTTATTTAGGGGTAACTTTCTAGATAAAAACTAAAATGAAAAATATTGAGTTTACGATATTTAAAATGGAAAAAAGGGAATAAAAGTGGTTTCGCCGCCGGTCGCCTCAGACTACAAGATCCATGTTATGCAGAAATCAGAACAAACTTTTCCAAACACTAATTCCATTATGTGAGTTTATGTACTTGCAGACATTCTTGTTAGCGGTAGTAAGAAAAGTCCGTCTCAATCCACGAAACGAATAACCCTTATCTTTAAGCATTCAGAGATTTAGTGTGTTGTAGAAAGGTTTGTGAGTTGCTACATAAGTTACAGAAGCGCATAATTTCATTACTAAAACATTGTAGCAACACATGCTGGAAATATTACTATTAATCTCAGGATAGTAAATGGCTTAGAAATGAAAGTTTTTCCGTTTATCGAATAAGTCCGTTTCGAATTTATTATTTTTAATATTAATATTTATATTCAGCACGTCTGCTACATATGGTGTAGAGTTAACAAGATTAAGTTCTAGACTACAAGGGTATATATCCTTATATAATGTATGAAAGATACCATCATCATTGAGAACCGTAATATCGTCAATTTATCTGTATACATGCTTTAATGCGTTAAGAACATGGCGTTGTTTATTAGACGTGACTTTTTTGATGTATTTAAATTCGTACCAAAATAAGACAATGTTAGCTAGAGCTGGTCCGCAACTGGTTCCCATCGGGATGCCAACTTTTTGTCTAAATATTTTGTTGCCAAGGCAGAAGTATGTATTGTCTATAAGCCATTTAACTAGTGCATAAAATTCATCTTGGTCAACTGTGTTGCAATCGTTTTTTGTTGTAAAGCATGCTTTGTACGAATTCAGTGTTAATCTTCTACCAAGGGTACCAAATGCAATCTTAATTACTCCTTTTATTGCTTCCATTATCTCAGTGTGTTGTAAGTTGGTATACAGCTGTGTAAAGTCAAATGTGTATATACTACGTGCAGAGTTAGAATCTGACAAACCTTTTAGTTTATCCTGTTTAAAGTAAACACTTTTACAGGACATGTCAAACTGCACCATGTTTTTTGCTTTGAAGTTAAGTTACAAATAATCAGTTTAAATTTGATACCTTCAATGCAAAAAAACTCTAAACCCACTCAAACACACATTTTAAACCGCCCGTTAGAAACCGCGTATTTGTGCCAAAACAGTTTCAGCACTCACCCGCGATAGTAACGCCACAGCATAGTTTGCCGACGGTTTCTAGACTGCAACATGGTCAGGCTCTCAGGTGCTGATAAACAATCTGAGAAACATTGGTGTGACAGGTTTTGTCATATTACTGTACTGCATACAAAATTCATCAGCAGTTGTGTCGGTGTGCTGTGATGATACGTGTCTGTCGGATCAGTGTGCTCTTGCACGGTTGTTGTTTTGTCCATTGTACGCATTGCGACATGACAATTCGTTGATTTTGCATATATAGATTCTGCTAAGGGAGAGTATTTTACTTTATTTTCATATTATCCTCATTTCATTTAATAATAATCGATAAATAACTGTTAGTTATACCAAACGCAACATTTAATATACTTAGCTGCAGTTTTCTAGTTAACAACAGGTATGATAAGAATAAGATGAAAAAAAAACGTTTGTACAGATACACGAATAATATAGATAAATGTGAAGGTTAATGAGTTTGAGTCTAACCAAAAGGTGTGATTGTGCTAGTCGCCTGGAGAAGACTGCCAACCCGCCGTTTAATGAATTCCCAAAATCGTTGATGAAACAGACAATAAAAGTAAAAGTCGGAAACATATGATGTAGTAAACCAACAATGAGCACAAACAGTAACAATCGATTTCGAAAACGGCACCACAACTGATTGAACGTAGGCTTGCGAATATGACATACTTCTCACCGTCTGGAGGGCTGAGGGAGTAATGTCACCATACATAACTAAAGCAACAAAAACCCACAATCCTTGCAGCAGAAGAATTACACCCGCTTGACAAATAAGAAGCTTTGACAACATAATCTTGTGTTTGTAATCTGACGCGGAGATAGCAATTCTTTTCCGACGTTTTTTCAATTTAAACAAACCTACTATTATAACCAAAGTTGTGAGAAAAAGCGCTCCAGCACAAGTAAAAGCGCTGAAAGCCAAAAACGTGTTTACATTATTGACTAGGCTATCACTGCCATCCACAAGTCCCATCGGATTTACGGAGTCCCGGATCCCGTAACATGCTTTACGCCAATAAAATTGAATTACAAACGGCGAATCAATTACCAGTCCGAAGCTTAGCCAAAACACATATGCCAAAAATCGCATTTTATCCGGTATCTTCACCGTTGGTAGCAACAACGCGACAGCTCGATCAAACGACAAACCTAAAACGAGCCATTCTGCGGTCATTGCAGATACGGCTCCAAAATAGTGGCTAACACAATACTTTGCAATTGTTGAGAAACGGGAGGGCAGTTGAAACACAGAATTTTTGAGCCAAACACATTCTACGCTAAAAGATATCAAACCCGAAATGCAAGTGAATCCGTTCAAAACCGCTACCGTTTTTAAATACAAGTAGCCGACTCCAGTAAAATCACCTGTGCTGAAAATAATGAAGTTCAAAATGTGCCCAACGATGCCCATTATCAGCCAAATTGGGTTGAGATAATAACAGCTTCCAAAAGCTATTATGTTTAAATCAAAGTTTTTAGCTTTGAAATAATCCAGCAAGAGAAACAAAGCATCGCCGGAACTCATATGCGGTGCATTCTGTATCAGTGGAAACAAAATTTGACTCGCATTTTGAGCCGTCACATGGAACATCTCCGCATACATGTCACAGAGTTGAAAAAACTCGGACGTATTTCGAAAATCGACCATTGTATGTATTGCAAATGTATCTGAAAAAAACTTGATAAACACCTATACCACAGTTAAGCTCTTAACAACAAAAAAGTGCACAGGTTCTTTTTGGAACTGCATATAGCCGTTAGGCTGACGCCCGAGCAATAAACAACAACAACAACAACAACAACAAAAACAACAACAACAACAACAACAACAACAACAACAACAACAACAACAACAACAAAAAAGCGAGTGTCTTCTTAGGGCCGGTTCACATGATACAATTTTCGGGCAATTTTTAGCGACTACCCACCTGGCAACGTGCAAGCAATGCAGGTTGCTTGAAAATCGCCTCGTGTGAGCATGCAGGCCATTTTCAGGCAATCAAAACATTTCAGTCACGACGCGCGACTATTTTAGACAACGTGCAGGGCACGGCCAATCAAATTTCAGCATTCTCACTTAAGGGTAATTGCGTTTTTAGGTGTTTTTTTAAACTACCATAACAGCACTTAACCTCAACAAAAACTAGAGCGTTTTTTTGTTCCTTCTAGAGAAGGAACTATTGTTTTGAAATCGACTCTGCGCAGTGTTATTGTGGCAGCTGCATGGTGATAGGCGCATATGATTAACACGTAAAGTCAGTTTGGGAACTGACTGCTCTTTTTTTGAAGGCTTCGGTTTCTAATGACAAAATGCTCAATAACACTTTGCCTACGTATTGGGTTGTCATTTTGTAAAATTTTGTGATTTAAAACTCTATTTTTAATTTTTCAGACAAGATACCTACACATGCTAATCACGTGATTGTCTAGACGATGTCTGCTCTCATACTTCTTTTCTACATAGTCATAACCAAACAACGATAGACATCGAAGTAGCGTAGTCGAGTGGTCAAAAGCGCTACTCCAAAAGTTTCTGTTATCCTACTTCGAGGGTTCGACCCCCATACGGTTTTTTGCAAAAAATTTAGCAGTTTTTGTCAGCATAAACTCTTTTGACCGGAGTTTTCTTTGTCAAGTATGCGACTGCGTGCTGTATTCACGAGCAGTTCCAGCAACTATGGCATGATTTCTCGAGAAAATTGTTGAATTTATAGTTTGATTTCAACATAAAAGCTCTGAATGTAAAAATCGAATGTACACAGGTATTAATGCATTCTATGCATGGAAATACACACAAGTCTGTAAAACCGAAGCTGAAATCTTATAGGTAAATTACGCAGAATTTTCACTCCGCGAAGGAACCTTGCCCCCTTTTGGGGCCTGCTTGTTTACATTTTTTTACACCTTCTAGCTTTAAAAAAAACTATATTTAAAAGCAGATTATCTTTTGCAACTTTACTGCTGCTATCATTTGATACACCCCATCAGCGGTTTTTTTGACTAATTTTTCCGCCACAGTTATGAAACTCAAGATCAGCCAACAACTACTAAACTTTTTCTATTATGCACTGACATAATATCCCCACCCGTTTTTTGATACAGTTGATAAGACGTTTCTACGCTGAGAAAATGACTTTCGTGCAAAAATCACGTAATTTGACTTTTCTCTAAAATTTTCAAAGGCCCATAACACCGACTCTATAAACTATTTTTAGAAAAGGAAAAAACGGGTGGGGATATTTTCCTAAAGATAATGTGGTTTAAGTTTCGAAGCCGTAGTCCGTTTTTAGCTTGAGTTCTGTGGGAGCAAAAATTACACTGAAATGTCAAAAACCACGAAAACGACATTACCCCCTTAAGCTTGTTTTCTAACGGTGCGTTGAAAACCAGCATTATGCCGTCTCAAATGAAACTTCGGCCGATTTAATTCAGGCCCCGTGGCCCTTGTTTTGACCGTCCAGACATAACAAATACAAAAAAGTGCCAAGTCAAATCCATTTAGTGGAATAACACAAAACAAGCAGGCCCCAAAAGGGGCAAGGTTCCTTTGTTGAGTGCAAACTCCATATTTGTCAGTTTACTTTTGATACTTTTAATTTTCTTTTCTACTTTTGATTTCAGCACTTAGTGCACGTTAATGACAAAAATTTTAGTTCAAAATTATTTCTGCAGATATTAACTATTTTTGGACAAACACAACTGTTGGGTCGAACCCATGCAGTAATAATACACTAATCTTGAAGTAGCGCCTTTGACCACTCGGCCACGCTTCTTCAATTTCTACACATGTTTAATTGCTACTCCTCTGGAAAAAAACCATGACTGATATGAGAGCGCAATAAATATTTATATTTATTAATAAAAATAAAACTACATTAACTTTGCTTTTGGCTAACAGAAGTACTAGAGGTTATGCCACATTTTATTATGAAAATAGAAGTTTGAAACTGGTAAACAGATAAATTGTCTAGACAGTCACGTGAATTGCATGTTTATTTTGTCTGAAACATCAGCATGCGCAAAAAAATTTAAATAACAAAACTCAATCAAAATTACAAATTAAGACCTCTGAAAAAGTGTTGTTTATAATTGTTTCATTTAAAATGCTGTTTTCAAAAAAAGAGCAGTCAGCTCCCATACTGACTTTACGTGTTAATCATATGCACATAACAACATGTGGCTGCTACTTTTACACAGAGCAGAGTTGGTTTCAAAACAATAGTTCCTTCTCTAGAAGGAACAAAAACTAGTTAATACATAAATCAGGAAGGCTTTTATTTGATTTACTTCCATCTACTCATCGGTTGTTCGAAAATTTTCGGACGTTTTTGAAAGTTTTCTGACGAATCGTAGATTTTTATTAAGCCCGGTACATAGAGATGTTAGCCACAGAAAGTTCCTAGCCGAATCAACTTAGTACATAACCCAAAAAACCACCAGTTAGAAATTCTGGAGGGCTTAAATTCAATTAGAAACCGTGTCAAAAATCCAAACGTATTACACGTTTGAAATGACACGTTTCAAATCGTGTATTTGCTAGAAAATACACGATTTGAAAATAGGAAAACACGTTTGGGGATTAACTGCGACTGTCGCTTAATTGTCAATTAATGACCGCTATCAAAAGTTATTCACCAAGAGCTAAGTGGCTATATAAACACACACACACCCACACCCAAACACTCGCGCGCATATATGTCTCCGAATAATGCAATAAAGGGACCCGCTAAGTAAGTAAGTAGCAAGCTTTTATGCGTACGTACATAAAATTTCTTCAAGGATAGCCGACAATTAATTTGATTGATTTGGCTTAGCATTAAATAGCAGTGTCAAGTCAATTAAATTACACGATTTGCTTTCGCATTTACATGTTTGCAAATAGTTTTTTCAAAACGTGTACACGTTTTGAAAGTAGCATCATTTTTGTCACGGTTCCTTAGCTGCTCGGTTCCTCCCGTTTGAACGTCATTTTGAAAGAAACTACCACGCAACGCGCAGAATGACTGTAAAAGTGCAATTATTATGCAAGCCTTTAATGGTGAACCAGTTTTAGTCCACCAAGAGTGCAGAAAAGGCTAATAATAATAGAGGCTATCGAGTAGGGTCGCTTTTCCGCTGTAACAGAACAGTTTGAGTGGGTGACTTACATAGCTGTCATTGGGTAAGAAACGCGTGTACGCGCTTGCAATCTTGAGTGACTAATAGGAGCGACGGATGGCAACCTAACAACCGGGGGGTGAGGTAGGCACCTGCTGAATCTTCTTACTATTCTTGGGTTTTATTTTGCAAAAAATTAATGAAAATTAATAAATTAATGGTTTTGCTATTTGCGCCGTTTTTTTATATTGTCGAAAAGAACACAAACCGAAATATGAAATTCACATCAAATCTCCTCTTGTTTATTGACGAATCGTACGTAATGAAAAGTACTAATATTTTCAACACAATTGTAAAAAAATAGCAAAAAATTTTGTTTTGTTTTGTTGTTTTTTGTGTGTATATGTCAAAAGTTTATAAAGATAGATAAAAACAAAAGTTTGTAAATGGGATGGTTTATTATCAAAGTAATGACAAAACTCTGTTAAAACCGACAAAGCTGTCTCCTCTCCATCGTTGACACATAAAAACGATGCATTGACACGGCTTTCTTGTTAAAAACCGACAAGATTTTCTGAATATTGAACTGTGCACGTGCTATAAAAGATATTAAAAGATATAAAAGATATATAAAAAATATATGGTATTCGCCTATTTCGTAGTAAATTCCAACTGTGCACGTATTATAGAAGTAGCTTTTGCCGGACTTTAACCCTTTAATTCCCAGAGCTGCCATTTGGCACATCACGTGATGAATACCCAATCGGGGGCCATAAAACTTGATTTGTTCATTCTATTCAGCTGAACTGCAAATTGTTATTTCAGAAAGCTTAGATCTTTATATTTAGTGGCCAAATTTTGAATCTTCTGCCGCACAACAAAACCTATGCTTCCATAAGTAATGTGCAAATTTAACTTTTTTTCATCGCAAAAGTAGTATTTTCTTCGTGACCTCATCAAGATTTTGGGTTGCGCCGCCAGCAGTCAACTTTGTATGCATCAGATACAACAAATGTTGTACTCTATTGCTAGCCTTCAACTATGGCAAGCGCACGACTTTTGTGTTCATACTCTAGGGGGAGGTACATATTATGCCTGAGCGATGGCGCAATTTTTTCACAAATTCTCAACTTTGAGCGCTTATAACGCAAAAACGGTGCGTCCTAGACAATTAATCGACTCACTATGATTTGTGCACCATTCATTTTTCTATCGAATGGTGGTTTCGCGATCTCTCTACGATGCACGTAACTCGAGCAATGATCAAAAAACTAGAAGGTGCTAGAATCAGGCTGCCTGGCGCGAGATGCTCTGGGCATTAAAGGGTTAAGGAGGAAATGTTGAATCGCAAATATTGCAATATTTTTTGCCTGGTTGCAATTTTTTGGTAATATTAGCTTGAAATCGCTAGTTTTGAGCTCGCGGATCAACAATTTTTTAATTCAGTTTTTCTTATAACCCTTTAATTCCCAGAGCTGCCATTTGGCACATCACGTGATGAATACCCAATCGGGGGCCATAAAACTTGATTTGTTCATTCTATTCAGCTGAACTGCAAATTGTTATTTCAGAAAGCTTAGATCTTTATATTTAGTGACCAAATTTTGAATCTTCTGCCGCACAACAAAACCTATGCTTCCATAAGTAACGTGCAAATTTAACTTTTTTTCATCGCAAAAGTAGTATTTTCTTCGTGACCTCATCAAGATTTTGGGTTGCGCCGCCAGCAGTCAACTTTGTATGCATCAGATACAACAAATGTTGTACTCTATTGCTAGCCTTCAACTATGGCAAGCGCACGACTTTTGTGTTCATACTCTAGGGGGAGGTACATATTATGCCTGAGCGATGGCGCAATTTTTTCACAAATTCTCAACTTTGAGCGCTTATAACGCAAAAACGGTGCGTCCTAGACAATTAATCGACTCACTATGATTTGTGCACCATTCATTTTTCTATCGAATGGTGGTTTCGCGATCTATCTACGATGCACGTAACTCGAGCAATGATCAAAAAACTAGAAGGTGCTAGAATCAGGCTGCCTGGCGCGAGATGCTCTGGGCATTAAAGGGTTAAGGAGGAAATGTTGAATCGCAAATATTGCAATATTTTTTGCCTGGTTGCAATTTTTTGGTAATATTAGCTTGAAATCGCTAGTTTTGAGCTCGCGGATCAACAATTTTTTAATTCAGTTTTTCTTATAACCCTTTAATTCCCAGAGCTGCCATTTGGCACATCACGTGATGAATACCCAATCGGGGGCCATAAAACTTGATTTGTTCATTCTATTCAGCTGAACTGCAAATTGTTATTTCAGAAAGCTTAGATCTTTATATTTAATGACCAAATTTTGAATCTTCTGCCGCACAACAAAACCTATGCTTCCATAAGTAACGTGCAAATTTAACTTTTTTTCATCGCAAAAGTAGTATTTTCTTCGTGACCTCATCAAGATTTTGGGTTCCGCCGCCAGCAGTCAACTTTGTATGCATCAGATACAACAAATGTTGTACTCTATTGCTAGCCTTCAACTATGGCAAGCGCACGACTTTTGTGTTCATAACTCTAGGGGGAGGTACATATTATGCCTGAGCGATGGCGCAATTTTTTCACAAATTCTCAACTTTGAGCGCTTATAACGCAAAAACGGTGCGTCCTAGACAATTAATCGACTCACTATGATTTGTGCACCATTCATTTTTCTATCGAATGGTGGTTTCGCGATCTATCTACGATGCACGTAACTCGAGCAATGATCAAAAAACTAGAAGGTGCTAGAATCAGGCTGCCTGGCGCGAGATGCTCTGGGCATTAAAGGGTTAAACTAAGGGCAACTGTACAAGTGCCATAGAATCGCCTGCAGCCAAAAATAGCAGAACGGTATGTCATTTTAAAGTCTCAAATCTTTGGTCACTTTTTCTTTTTTGCAACAAAACACACGCTAGGACGTATATATTAGCAATACGCAAAACCAATACAGTCAGGAAGACCCAGGGTGTTATATTATCTGGAAATAAAAAAACAATCTTGCCAGTATAGAACACTTTAATCCGAATTACCGTCAGCTTCACTTCAAAATGCTTTTTTTACGCCCAGAAAATATTCAAGGGTTGGTTTAGGGCAAAGTTTGAGTTTGAGACCTGACTTCAAGCTGGGTACAGTCGTGCAGTGTTTTTTCTAAGTTCCGGGCTGCTTCTGCTAGTTTAATATAATGTACATAACAATAACTAACTACGACCTGCTTGTTATGAATTTTTCACAAGTTTCTGCTTCTTATTAAACTTTAATTTCAGGTTCTTTCTGATTAAATAGTGTTCCGAAAAAGTCCAATGACGTGAAAAATGATCAAAACAAAGATAATAATAAACAGCCTTGGAGTTAATTAAATATAAGAAGGCAGGTTAATACATTAACGCACAATTTTATCGAAAGCCCAGAAACAAACGTAGCTAGTCTCAAAAGTTCAGTTTCAACGTTATCAAGTTCATCCTCCAATTCGTTCATCACTCGCAGGCAAATTCCATCCCGATACGGCAGAGCACACACTTGCACGCCCACGGCCCATGCAGATTCAGGCACTCCTGGCTAGAGCACTGACTCTGAATGATTTTGGCCATCGAATCAACCAGTTTATATTCGCCCATCTGGTCAATATCTGGTTGGGCCACTTTGGTCACGGGCACGGTCCCCCCTGGCATATCCAGTCGATTGACTGTTTCGCTACGTATTACTAGCTAGGAAACGTCGAATTAATAGATTTTCAACAGCAGTGAAAACCACAGATGAGGATGCTTAATCTATATTAATTACAAAAAAGTTTACTATGTAAGTATCCTCGAAGTTTTTTTAAATTTCCTGCCTCTTAAAACTTGAAATTAAAAAAACTTTCAAAATCTACGTAGTATACATAATAGTTTAGTAATTAATGTTAGTAATTAATATCCTAATTTTATTGGAGGTATAATAACAATATAAACTTCAAATCACCAATCGCGGAAATTTGCTTTTACCATTACATGCAAGTGAAAATTGCAATTGATCGGTTTTTAACTAGCGAGAAATAATAAAAAATAAGCTCACTTTTCATACCTTTGCTTTCCTTGCGGTTTAAAAAAGTACAGTACCTAAGCGGCAGGTTACACAACTTTTAATTGTAGCAAGAAGAAACAGGAAGCTGGTTTTAGAATTCTGTTTTTGCTCATAAGAAAACTACTGTGAAGTACAGCTAGCCTACGCTTTAATTTCAGTTTAACTAAATTGAACGAAAACAAAATGAAAACGAAAACGAAAGCGAAAACGAAATACACGAAACTCAAATAATTTCTATTGCGACCCTAAAATTTGGAAGCCTACACAGTACACACTTGATTTCAGTAGTTTTTAATGGATTACAGCGCCTGTCTCTTTCTGTTGCCCTAACTATTTCTTTGCTATTCATGTTTGCCGCTCTCAATTTCAGCTGCGTAGGTAAATATACTAAACTTTAAAGAAGCATACCGCCATAAACTTGACAGCTGAGACCGCCTCAGCTGCCAAATTACACAACGAGCGAAAACGAAAACAAAGCAAAGAGCGAAAACGAAACAAAATTAACCGAAAGCAAAAACGAAAGCGAAAACGAAAACGAAATTTTTATCAACTGTAATTAAAGCGTAGCTGTATAAAGAAAATGACAAAGTGAGGTTTTTTCTTTGTTTCAAAACTTCATGCGTCTACAATCAGCGTTGGTAGAGATTTTATAACAATCTTACGTACGTGAAAGCTTAACAAATTTTAAAACGACGCAGCTCAATGAAACATTAATCAAATTCAATATTATATCAGGAGTAGACTACGGAGTAGGTAAATCATCGAGTCAAGAAAAGCAATGCGATCAATCAAAATCTTCTCGAAAAGTTATCAGTCATTGATCGTAAACAATTGAACGTGTTCGAAGTTAATTTGGAGCTTGAAATATTTGAAAGCATTACTCGGATCTGTGGACAATTTATTTCCAATGAATGATGCAAAATAAGTCATCGCTACCAGTTTCCCACTGATTAACAAACATGTCTACCTATCCACAATGCCATATTTTTTTCACTTTTGACTTAACTTTGCTTTGATTTCAAAAGACTAAGTAAGTGTTTTCTGGTATATTTTAAATTATTCTAAAATCTTACACGGCAGGGTCAAACTTAGTGTAAGTACTGACCTTTGGTAGCAGAAAATTGCTAAAATAATTTGCATGAAGCTGTGCTTGATATTGTTGTATTTTCAATTTGTGTTGACTGTTACTAAACTTAAATTCGTTAATCGTGCATATGTGGGCTCTGTAAAGAGAGAGTATATATGCTTTATCATCATAGTATCATATTTATTATCATTTATTTACCTAGCCGCAGCCATATATATAACAGCAGGTATCATAAGAATAAGATTAATAAGAATACGTATGCACAGAAACACCAAAAGTGCATAATAGGGAAGATTGTGACACTCTTCTATATCCTAGCTAATCAGCCAGAACGATGCTCCGGCCGATATAGCCCTTTACGCCTTGATTTCAGGGGGTACACCCCCCTCGAATCAAGAGTCAAGACATGTCTTGATTCCAGGTGGGGCGCCCCCCCTTCCCAAATCAGGGCAGTGACTTGATTTCAGGGGGGGGTACCCCTCTCGTTTCAGCTCTTTACCAGATCACCACAGAGTTTATGCTGGTGGTCTGCTGAAACGAGGGGGTACACCCTTTCAAATCATGACACTTCCCCGATTTGAGGGGGGGGGGTTCCCCCTGAAATCAAGACATGTCTTGATTCGAAGGGGCGGTATCCTGGATCCCCCCGGAAATCAAAGCGTAAAAGGGCTATTTCAGCCGGGGCATTGTTCCGGCTCATTAGCTAGGATAGGGAAGAGTGTCATACTTTTCCCTTCTATGTACTCTTGGATACACGAATAGCTTAAGATAGCGTGTAAAGGTTAATAAGTTATATAAATAGTTACTGAATCAATTAAAATACAGCAAAGTAGTGTTTCAGTGGTTATGTTATAATACTATCTCAGTATGATAATGTGAGTCTGACCAAAAGGTGTGACCGAGCTAGTGGGCAAGACTGCCAAGTGCCAACCCGCCGATCAAACCAGACAAAACTGAAAATTTTCGTTACTTGTTGATGTCAGTTATATCACAGTGTTTTATAAAGGGTTATATTGTGACAATACAGTCATTAAACAAGTTAAAGCAAAACAATAGTTGCAGTCGTAGCAACTAACAACACATATGATAATAATAAGAATAAAATAAATACTTATACAATAGCTTAGATAAAAGTAATTGTTAATAACAATTATATAAAAGTGATAGTTTCTAAAAAATTACAATACAGCAAAGTACTTCGTTGGTTAGGTATGTTAAAAATCTATTTCTGTATGCTAATTTGAGTCTGACCAAAAGGTGCGATCGTACTAGTGGCTTGGCCAAAACTACCAACTCGCCGTTTAATAAACTCCCAAAACCGCTGATGAAAAAGACAATAAAAGTAAAAGTCGGACACATACGATGTAGTGAATAAAGAATGGGCACAAACAATAACAATCGACTTCAGAAACGGCACCACAACTGATTGAACGTATGCTTGTGAATAAGACATGGTTTTGACCGTCTGGAGGGCCGAGGGACTAATGTCACCATGCATGACTAAGGCAACAAAAACCCACAATCCTTGCAGCAGAAGAATTACACCCGCTTGGCAAAAAAGAAGTTTTGACAACATAATCTCGCTTTTATAATCTGACGCGGAGATAGTAATTTTTTTACGACGTTCTTTCAATTTAAACAGACCTACTACTATAGCCACAGTTGTGAGAAATAGCATTCCAGCACAAATGAAAGCGCTAAAAGCCAAAAATTTGTTCAAATTGTTGACTAGGCTATCATTATCATCTATTGTTCCCGTCGGATTTACGGAGTCCATGATCCCGTAACAGGCTTTACGCCAATAAAATTGAATTACAAACGGCGAATCAATTACCAGTCCGAAGCTTAGCCAAAACACATATGCCAAAAATCGCATTTTATCCGGTATCTTCACCGTTGGTAGCAACAACGCGACAGCTCGATCAAACGACAAGCCTAAAACGAGCCATTCTGCGGTCATTGCAGATACGGCACCAAAATAGTGGCCAACACAATACTTAGCAATTGCTGAGAAACGGGAGGGCGCTTGAAACACAGAATTCTTGAGCCAAACACATTCTACGCTAAAATACAGAAAACCCGATATGCAAGTAAATCCGTTCAAAACCGCCACCGTTTTTAGATACAAGTAGCCGATTCCGGTGAATTCAGCTGTGCTGAAAATAATGAAGTTTAAAATGTGCCCAATGATACCCATTATCAGCAACATTGGGTTGAAATAATAACAGCTTCCAAAAGCTGTTAAGTTCAAATCAAAGTTTTTAGCTTTGAAATATTCCAGCAAGAGAGATAAAGCATCACTTGAACTCATGTGAGGTGCGTTTTGTATCAGTGGAAACAAAACTTGACTCGCGTTTTGAACCGTCACATGGAACATCTCCGCATACATTGCACAGAGCTGAAAAAACTCGGATGTGTTTCGAAAATCGGCCATTGTATGTATCGCAAATATATCTGAAACAAGCACGTCTTGTGAGTAGGGTTAATTTAATTTTGGATAGATGTCATTGCGACATTCTTTCAGTGCCGAGGATATTCTTCGAATATAAAACGCGGCACTAAAATTTTTTAAAGCCAACATTTTTAGTAAACATGACCACTCTTCTTAATCGCAATTTAGCGAGAAAGGTCACCACACACGGGTAAGAAAGAACCTTCTTAGTATTTATCAGAAAAGGTTGGAATGGCGTCTGTTCAACTAGTGCCTACATAGCTGTAGAGTCCAGAGCGCAGTCCTGGTCACAAATGCGTGCATGTGAGCATCGCTGGCGCATTAGCTACTTCGGGTCTGGGGAAGGGAATGTTCATATTCGGCTGCATTTTGAATATCTCGGCCAGTTCTGTATATGCTGCAGGTCTCCCATGCGCAAGCGCAATGAGATCCATCCCAGCCCTATGCTAGCTAACAGCATGTACATAAAGACCGACTAATCATGATTCTGATGTACTGATAAACAGTCAGCGATGCATTGTTGCAACAGGATCCGTTACATTCTTGCAATGAATGTAGTGTGTCATTATGTGCAGGTGTGACCCGCCACACGCTCTCAGAAACAGTGTTAACAATTGCCTGTTGTTACTTACATATGTACGTACATACACGCGCGATCACGATCGACACACACACGCCCACTCAAAGAGTGTCTTTTCGTGACCTGCCAGCAGTTTTCCAATAGAACTGCACGCTTTTATATAAGACAATCGCACTATAGTATATACGCGGCGGCTGAGGCCGCCGCGTAACAAAGTTTATGAACATTTATAGCACTGTTAAATTTTCTAGCAATAAACAAGCAGCAGTTTGCTGCAAAAGAAAAACAGTGGAAATTTTCAGTAGTTTGTCATGTTTGACAAAAAACCTGTTGCGAGCTCAATCTTTGTTCCAACGGAGTCAATGCAGTGTATGCATGCATTAACTTGCATAATAACTTTTTTAGAATCTTCTTCAATTGGTTTCAAAATTTTAAACCAAACATTGCTCTTGTTTATGTAGGTTTTTTGAAACTGGTTAAGCACAAATAGAGAGACAAAAATAAGGACTACTATGAAACAGGCATACGACTAAAGGGACACTATTTTTGAAAGTAAAAGTTTTATAGATCATAAGTTTCTGATGTTTTGCATCGAACAATATCAATAATATTGTACACGTGTGTTTGTGTAAACAAATTGGCAAGCAATTAATTTTCAAACTGATTTGCATGCCTACTTACTGATATGATTGGAATAGTGGAGTGACATGTTTACATGTGTAATGTGATAGGCTGTTCAGTGCCTTCCATTCTATTTCAACTCCTTTTCTCACAACACACACGCCAACAAATAAACGTTAACTGTTTGCTTATGCAAGGCCTGCACAACATTGTATTATGATATGTAGAAACACGCACACACACCTATAGTTTATTTTATCACACAGCCTAGTGTTTTTGTACTAGGGTCATCATAAGGACCTGTTGCGGTGTGCCGCAACAGGAAAAAAAGGAAGGAACTAAGGGCGGTTCACACGTAACAATTTTTAGGTGATTAACATGCAACTACCCAGTACGCACCGGCCACCTGGCAACCTGCAAACAATGCACGTTGCTTGAAAATAGCTTCGTGTACACATGCAGTCAAGTTCCAGGAAACCAAAAATTTTCAGACATTTTCACGGCGTGACTTTTTCAGGCAATGTGCAAGGCACAGCCAATCAAATTTAGCATACTCGCTTGAGTTTGTTTTCTCACGGTACCTTGTGCTGAACCGCAAACCACGGGGCTCTTGGAACTTTGGCCGAAAAGGCGAAGGCTCAAAAGGCAGAATTAACCCTACGCCCGAGCCCAAAATGATTGCGGTCTAACGGTTGGAAGCCGGAACAAATCGCTGTATATAATTAGCTCAGAATCATTCCTCGGCAGGTCCGGGGCACATGCATGGAATCTCATAACAAAACTACCAGGCTCTTTAAGGGCATTTAGCTGCCAAATATTCTTAACAGAAAGCCTAAAATACCAATTCAAAAATCGAGGTTTTATTAAAGAAATTAACAAATATTTTTATCTACAAGCGCTATTTTTTCATAGGCATGCTATTTGCTGAGCGTGCTATTTGCGCATTTAGGCGCTATTTTATGCTATTGGTTAACTTATTGAAAGTTTTGGTACTTTTTGCTATGTATACGATCTCTCGATTAAAAATGAGAATTTTAAAAATATTTCAAAATTTTAGTTTGTGTCCTGGTCGACGATATCAAAAAATAGCGCATATAGCAAAACGATAGCGCATCAAAGTGCTATAAGCGCTATTTCTTTCATAAGGTTAATTAATAGCGCTTATAGCATCTGAAGGTGCTATTTGCGCTATTTAGGCGGTATTTTGTGCTATTAGCTGAGTTATTGAAAATGTTTGTACTTTTTACTACGTATACGATCTTTGAATTAAAAATAAGAATTTTAAAATTATTTTAAAATTTTGGTTTGTGTTCTGATCGAAGATATGAAAAATAGCGCATATAGCAAAACGATAGCGCATCAAAGTGCTATAAGCGTTATTTTTTTAATTAAGGTTACCGAATACCGCTTATAGCACCTAAGGGTGCTATTTGCGATATTTAGGCGCTATTTTGTGCAATTAGCTGAGTTATTGAAAATTTTTGTACTTTTTACTACGTATGTATACGATCTCTGAATTCAAAACAAGCCCAACCTGCGGCAAAACCTTCAGTAAGTATTAAGAATTAGGTTCAAGTAAGCTGACCAGCAGGTCAGCTAAAACCTGTTGTGCAGCAGATAATTATCTTATTGTATGTAAAATGTGTATGCAAAAGTTCAATGCGTTTTTATGCAATCTTACAATAAGTTGTTTATGCAAAAACTGGAAGTAGTTTTAAAACAAATTATGTAGGAATAGGTTGTTTTGATGAGTGAGAAGTGTATTCATTCTTTCATGACCAAAAATGACTACAGTTCGCAGGAAACATAAGATGCTGCCAACAAAATTATGTGGTCAAATGTTGGTACTATCAGCAATGTGACACACGCGCACTATGTGACACACATGAACTAAACAAACGCACATTGACATTTTTACGCGGCGGCCTCAGCCGCCGCGTATATACCATATTGCAACAGGCCAATTAACACGTATAAGCTTTCGCAGTGTAAAAATACACTGTAGAAATTGGTAGGTCAGAAAATGCATTGTTTGTGTGGGCGTGTGTGTGCTCATGCTGCGTTATGATCAAGGCTTCAACGTTTGTCTATATGAAGTGCACTTAAGTTTTGGTGTTTTTTTTCTTTGCGGTCTGTTTGTGCGTGGTTTTTTGGGGGTGTGTTGTGTTTCTCTTTTTTTTTTTTTGTTTTTTTTTTGTGGTTTTTTTTTTTTTTTTTTTTTTTTTTTCTTTTTTTTGGTTTTTTTTTTGTTGTTTTTTTGGGGTTTTTTTAATTTTTTTTTTTTTTTTTTGTCCTTTTTTTTTTTTTTTTTTCTTTTTTTTTTTTCTCCCTATACGCAGAGAACTCAGGACCTTTCACTGGAATGGTGCTGCAGGGAAACCTGATGCTACAATGTTTCATTGATTGTTTATTAGCGTGTCGATACCAGACAAAATTGTCTTCAAATGACGTTGGTAACCTGACCATCTGCGGTTATGGATGTCATCGGGTTGTCTAATCATTCATGCCATACATGTGGATTGTGGACACTAATATAATCTAATTTTAGTACTGTAAAGCTCGATTAGTTATGTATCAAAATACTTTGCCAAAAAACTGTCAAACTTGCACGGAGTCTTTGGCTGACACGGCAGCTGGAGCTAGCCTTGGCACGTGGTTTTAGGTACGTACATGTCATACAAACGTAATTTTACCCCGGTTGGCTTTACGATTGGTCGGAAAAAATCTTGATCGGAAAAATCGAAAAATCGGAAAAAAATGAACGTTACTCGCGAAGCGAATTGTTGACGATGTGACCACCACGAGTGCTAGCTACCGTAGGTATAAAGCTAATTGGCAATACCATAATTTTTCAGACTAAAACGTTTTTTGCCGTTAGTCCTGACTTTACTGCCAAGAAATATAGATTTAGAATGTGATATCGTTTAGCTAAAAAACAGTTGGCGTTAAATTATTTTGGTGCCGCGTTTTATATTCGAAGAGTATCCTCAGCAATGCAAGCATGTCGCAACGAAATCTTTCCAAATTAATTAAGCCCTACTCGCAAAACGTGCTTGTTCCAGCTTACAGTGTAACTTTTGCACTAGACAATGATGTGACGCTCGCGCAGTAGCTCTAATATGCAAAGCAAACTAACGCACAGACGTACATTGCACTACAAGCCCAGTGTATTCCGCCAGAAATCAAAATTAGAGACCTGTTGTGCTGTGGCACAACAGGAATAAGAATTTTAATTTTAAAATGTTGGTTTGTTATTCTGGTCGACGATGTAAAAAATAGCGTATACGCATAGCAAAACGATAGGGCATCCAAGTGCTATAAGCGCAACTTTTTTCATAAGCTTGAGGCTTTGTATTTCATAGGCTCAGTAGGCGCCCACCCCCCCTTCCATCCGGTTGCTAGGTTTGTACATTTGTACAAGTTTGAACAGGCTTTACATCCCTTGCTCCTATTAGTCAAAATTGCAGGCAATCACCCATCATGACTTTCTATTCTTCGATCCTATTGGTTACGCAAAATGAGACCGTAGAAGGGTAAGAAGATTCAGTAGGGGACCACCCTCCTCCCCTCAGTTGTTTGTTTTGTATCCCCCCTGGTCATTTTTCTGTAGAACTTTCACCCATATTTAAAAAAATAGCGCATATAGCTCCTTCGATAGCGCTTATAGCGCAAATAGCACTCCCAAAAAGCGCTTTAGTGCAAATAGCGCACATAGAACCTTCGATAGCGCTTAGGGCCGGTTCCCACTGGGCAGAAATAAGACATAAGTAACCAGAAATAAGAAATAAGGCCTTATTTCAGAAATAAAAGAGCATCCCCACTGCAGAAATAAGCTTTTGTTATTTCAGAAATAACAAACCTTATTTCTAAAATAAGAAATTAAATTCATTTTAACTTAGAAATAAGAAATAAGGAGTTAGCCAATCACCGGCGTTGGTTGGAGCTTGCGACGCTAAGCCACGCCTTCCTTTCTGCTGATTGGACAATTCAAATATCGCTCTGTACGCACGTTCTGCTGCTAACTCCCGGCTAAATTTAGCCCCAGCCAAATAGCAGCTTGAAATGGGCTTATTTCTGCACTGTGAACGCATAAGGCTTTATTTCTTATTTCTTATTTCTGCCCATTATTTATTTCTATTTCTTATTTCTTAATTCTTATTTTTTATTTCTGCCCAGTGGGAACCGGGCCTTATAGCGCACATAGCGCTCCCAAAAAGCGTTATAGCGCATACAGCACCTTCGATAGCGCTAATAGCAATCCCCAAAAAGCGCTATAGCGCAAATAGCAAATTCGATAGCGCTTATAGCCCATAGAGCACATATAGGGCATGGAAAAAGCGCTATAACACCTGATGTGCTATTTCGTGTTCGCTTACTCGCGTTTCTTACCTCCGTTTAAGAGTAACCGGTACACTATGCGTTTAGGGTAAACGGGTACACTATCCGCGGTTACTGTATTAACGTGTACACGGTGTAACCGCGGATAGTGACCCCTAACGGTGTACGTACAGGCTAAGCTTAGCGTGTACACGGTTACAGGCCTGTACACGGTTCGTACCGTGTAACCGTGCTAGCCCTAATTCAGAGTCAAGAATACTAACCACTACACCACTAACACCACTGGATCAAAGTAGTCAACACCACCTAATCTGAGCTTACGAATACGAACTACCTAGCTTTGGGTGACAAAATACGAATGTCACAAACGTGAGTGTTGACATCGGTTAGAAGATAGTGCTGATATCCTGATCTGCACCGACATCGGAGAATAGGAACAGTAAATTCATTTAACAATTAATTTACATTAATTTATATCCAAATAACATGCACGCTTGCATCATATCAAGAGTACATTATAGGAAGAGTATGACACTCTTCCTATTATGCCTTCGGGCGTGCGTCCAATACGCAGCGCGAAATAGCCCGTTTATGTACGGTTTTGAGGGGAGGGTACCCCCCCCTCAACTGAAGACCCTGTACTCAACTTAGGGGGGGGGTAGGTCGTAGGTACCCCCCCCTCAGTTCAGTAGCCCGTCTTCAGTTGAGGGGGGGTACCATACGTGGGCAGCTACCGAATTCTGGGGAGGGGGGGTGAGCCACCGGGGGGGGGTGCGGTTTTCCGGTGACTTTTGCTTCGTGAGCTACCTTCAAAGCATTCTGGGGGGGGGTGAAGCACCTGTACGGGGGGGGGGGGTGAGAGCAACCCCCCCCCCCCACGCCCATGTATGGGGGGTACCCCCCCCTCATTTCAAGACACTAAGAAGGACTTTTGTTGATGTGCTGAAATGAGGGGAGGGGGCACCCCCCCCCCTCAACTGCAGACGGGGTACTGAACTGAGGGGGGGGGGTAGCGCAAGGTCTTGCTTAGTGTCTTGAAATGAGGGGGGGTACCCCCCCTCAAAACCGTACATAAAAGGCCTATTTCGCGCTGTGCATTGGACGCGCGCTGCCAGGCGTAATAGGGAGAGTGTCATACTCTTCCTATTATGATCATATCTTTAATCATCTCGTATTGCTGCTGTAAACAGCTTGTTCATTACGTGTGATCCAAGTCTAGGTGTAATTTCAAAGATTCAACAGCACGGTTGGCTCAGATGGTAGTGCTGCGTGCATCTACAGCGAATCTGTTAATGTCGGTGGTTCGATTCCGCCCCGGAGCTGGATGCACTCTGCTGTAGTTCGAGATCATGGTAGCTAATGAAGGCATGAAAATGTGTACTAACGAAATATGATGCTTTAATGTACCTACCACAGACTTGCAATAACAAAAGAAAATCTGAGACTGTATTTTTCACAAGTTTCTGTGCCTATCTGAACCTTAAATTAAATTGCGTTTGTATCTAGTAATGTTTTCACCAAGATTACAGTACATTGGACTATAAAACAAAAATGCTGTTTGGAACAGAGTTAATTACTTTGGTGTACGATACAAATTCTACAATAACATTCGTGTTTTGCTGAAGTTTCGGTAATTATTGAACTTAATTTAGAATTTCTTATTGGGTTTTGAACAAAGTTGAGGAGAAAAAATTCTCAGGAGTAAAGATGTTACAATAAGCGTTACCAAACATGTATAAACTCAGGGCTAGGCCTGAGCTACCTTGGTAACAACGCTATGTAGATAGTAATTGGTTAAAGTACAACCTTAGCAATGTGCTGACATACAAGAACAAGAATGAAATAAAATACAATTTCGTATTTTAGAAATCACAACTTTAATTTCACATCATTATTTAACTGTAAAAGTAACAAAAACAACAGCTAATAAATAGGACAGTTAGGTTAATATATATGAACATAACAAGAACAAACCTACGATCTGTTAGTTTCAAATTTTTCAGAAGGTTCTGTTTTTAATAAACTTTAATTTGAGGTTCTTTCTAATTAATAGTGTTTCGAAAAAGTCTAATGACGTGAAAATTTATCAAAACAAAGATGCTAATACATAGCGTTGGAATTAATTAAATATAAGACGGTAAGGCGATATATAAAAGCACAATTTCTTGGAAACAAAGCCTAACAAACTGAAGAAGGGTCTTTTCCATATTCCCTCACTCAGTCCGGAATTTGGTATTTCTAACCCGATAATTTTTGCACCAATGGACTCCTCTTGACCTCAGAACTTAAAAAATTTGAATTTTAAATTTTTTCATTTTTGAATTTTATATAAAATGAGAATTTATCATTTCCTGACATGTCCGGCTCATTAGTACAATATACGTACGAGAACGAGCGTTTTAAAAGGTCAACAAAAACGTTCTACACAGACTAAAAGCGAGCTACTGAGCTGAAAATTCTGGACACAAATTTTCTAGTTTTGAACCGCTCAATTTTTTAAAAACTTTTTAAAAATTCAAGTCTTAAGAACTTGAAAAATTTGAATTTTAAATTTTTTCATTTTTAAATTTTATATAAAATGAGAATTTATCATTTCCTGACATGTCCGGCTCATTAGTACAATATACGTACGAGAACGAGCGTTTTAAAAGGTCAACAAAAACGTTCTACACAGACTAAAAGCGAGCTACTGAGCTGAAAATTCTGGACACAAATTTTCTAGTTTTGAACCGCTCAATTTTTTAAAAACTTTAAAAATTCAAGTCTTAAATTTTTTAAAAATCGTACAATTTTTAAAAATCTGTATTTTTGCAGTCCTTAGATTAAGAGGAGTCCATTGATGCAAAAATAATTCAAATCGGCTCTGTAAATTCAAAATTCTAGACTGGGGGGAGGGGGACGGGCATAACGGAAAAGACCCCTTAAGCCTAGTTCATAGTTCATACTAGTCCGGAAGTGTCCGTACCGTAGTTTTCTGTCCGTGTCCGAAAGGTTGTCCGTACCATTTGTCCGTGTCCTTAAGCAGCATTCATACTTCTACGGACATTCTACGGACAATGCGTATACACACAAAATAACTCTAACATGTCCGGCTCATTGGTATAAGTAATGCCCGCTTCCCACTGCAGGTTTAAGGTTTAAGGTTTAAGGTTTAAGGTTTAAGGTTTAACGTAGAACATGAGATAAGCATATTGCACATTCCCACTGCGTAGGTTTAAGGTTTAAGGTTTAAGGTTTAAGGTTTATGGTTTAAGGTTTAAGGTTTAACGCAGTTGAAAAATTTCAACTTTTTGGTTTAAGGTTTAAGGATTCAGCCAATCAGCGGCGACTTGTAGGCGGAGCTTCTGCATTTAACCAATCAGTATGCAGCATCGCGTAAATAGCAATGCCATTCACCGTGTGAATTGTTTTCAAACTCCACATTGTTTGGGCTAGTTCCCTTACTGCGACGCGCACTGTATTAGGATTTTTTGGCGTAGGGTGCATCAATACGAATTCTACTGGAAAAGAGCTCAGCATACCGGCAAGTGCACTAATACAATACGTACACTATGTATATTTGAATACCAATTTATTTTTTATGTACATAGATTAAATGTATTAAGTTTTTGTACTCAAAATAGATCAAACATTGGCTGTTGGAACGTGTTCCTGTTTTTTGTCTGGGGGGGGGCCCGCACGGGGTGGAGTTCGATTTTTCTCGCGGGGGGGGGGCGAGGACGGTCAAAAAACCAGTAACAAAAACGTTCTAGACAGACTAAAAGCGAGCCTGGGCCATACATGTGGTTGGGGGGGGGGATGGGGGGGGGAAGACCAACCCCAAAATTCGGTCTCGGGGGAGGGAGGTGGGGTCCCATCAGGGGGAAAAGAGGGGGGAGGGTGCCGGCGGGAGTAAAATTTTGGCCAAAGTTTAAAAAAATCGGCATTTTTTCGTAAAATTTAAGCGATTTTTACCAAAATTTTCGCCAAAACTTGTCAAAATCGGTGTTTTTTGGTCAAAAAAGGTAAAAAATGCGTCATTTTTGGGAGGGAGGGGGGGGGGGTCAAAAATGAGTTGACGCAGGGGAGGGGGGGTCCCACCAGAGGGGGGAGGGGTGTGTACCCAAAATTTTGGTGCTGTTATGGCCTGGGCTGAAATTACGACAAATTCCACAACATTTTACTGTAGCGGCAGAATTTTATCTGTATGCACGTATGACCACGCGACTACATATATAGGCTACACTCTGATTGGCCAATTCCTTACGGACAAGCACAAAAGTTGAACTGAATTCAACTTGACTTCCGGACATCCGGACAGCCCTTACGGACACTCACGGATAAGTTCTCACGGACAAATGTGAATCAGACTACTCGTACGGACTCGGACACGGACAGTCCTTACAGACGACTATGAAGTATGAACCGTGCTTTAGCTAGTCTCAAAACTTCAGTTTCAAATCTGACCGAGTCCATCTTCCAACTCGCTCATCACTCGCAGGCAAATTTCATCCCGATACGGCAGAGCACACACTTGCACGCCCACGGGCAGATTCAGGCACTCCTGGCTAGAGCACTGACTCTGAATGATTTTCGCCATCGAATCAACCAGTTTATATCCGCCCATCTGGTCAATATCTGGTTGGGCCACTTTGGTCACGGGCACGCACCCCCCTGGCATATCCAGTAGATTGATGGCCAACGTGTAGGCCCCCACCACCCCAGCTTTGGCCGGACCGACGTGTTCTAAGGCTACGGCGCCGCTAGGGGGACAAATCAGGGCGTCCAGTTGATGATCCGCAAAATATGACGCACACTGACGTTTGACGACGTCAATTTGCTCGTAGATTTGACGTAGACGACGCGTACTGCCTGTAGGCGAGCCCAGAACGGTGGCCAGGCGAGGCCAAAACGGACTAACCAGCCATCCGACGAGTTTACGCAGCCACAGTGGCGTACCATAAACCCGGGCCATAAACTTGTGATACGGATCCACAATATCACGACTGAACAGCTGGTTCAGATAATAGCCGCCGTCCATGAAGTTGGCCGCAAAGTAGAGGCCAAAAAATTGCTCACTAAACAGGTCTTCCGGTTTGACGGCCACCAATTCATGGCCACGGGCCTCTAGAGCGTGTCTGGCCTGGGCCACAGCTCGTCTGCAGGCCGGCACCGCTTCACAGAACTGCAGATGATCAAACCAGCCGATTCTCAGCTTGCGCTTGGAGTTGAATTCGTTCAGATCAAAGGGGATCGGCGCAATCAGTGGATCTAGATCAAACAGGCGCTCGCTGAACATCAACTGACACAAACGGGCACAGGATTGCACATCTCTGGCCATAGGCCCGGCGGCGGCCGAAATTTTGGCCCGGCCCGGAATGCTGGTCAAGGAGCCACAGGAGCTCATCCGATCGCTGCTCGGCTTGAATCCCACGGTCCCACAAAAATGACACGGAATCCGAATGCTGCCGCCCACATCCCCTCCCAGACCCAAAATCGACCCCCCACAGGCCAGCAGGGCCGCCTCGCCCCCACTAGAGCCCCCGCTGGTTCGATTCCTACTAAGGGGATGATTGGTAGTCCCATAGATGGGATTGGAGCAGCCGAAACTAAACAAGGACTGTGGGACATTGGTTCGACAGAATGGGATAGCTCCCAGACTTTTCAGTGCACGCACGTTGACCGAATCTTGCTTGGCTCGCTGATCATCTTGTAGCAGCATTTGAGCATAGCCACGCGTGGACATATAGTTGGTAATCTAAGAAAAATTAATGAAAGTGATTTATTATTATTAGTGACTTAATTATTCTAGTGGCTACGATCCTCTAGAAAAATACCAGAAAGTATAATTCTTAAAAAATGTGAGAGTCATGCCTGCGAATATCGATCGTATTATTAACAAAAGTTCGTGCTCAAGTATATATCATTCGTAACTTGAGTTTTGTGGGAGCAACATAGCCAACTGTCTTAGCGAATACGAATCTAAATGAAATCATAATTCCTATACATTTCAGACTTCTCTTTTCAAAAAACTAGGCTTTAGTTTTAGTAAAACATACTTCCATGGACTCTTTAATACTAACAGGCACACCAAACAGCGGTGGTTTATCTGGACTATTCAGATATTTTTCGTCCAAATCGGCCGCCCACTCTCTGGCTTCTGGGACAAATTCACAAATGCAGTTGGTTTTCTCCTGAGCTTTTAGAGCGGCCCACTGATAGGCTGACAGCACAGTCTCACAAGTCAAGTCGTGGGACTGAAGTTTGGCTGGAATGAAAAAAGTAAATATTTCAAAAAACATAATATCACATAACATGAGCAGCTACTTTATCGGTCGATTCCTCATGCAACTGAAAACGATCACGCATGTGCAGCTGAGAAAATGGGGTGGATTCGCCCACCCCCCTCTTTTGCATCTGCGTGCATGCATGGTAGTTTACGCCTACGCTTTCATGTGCAAATTTGGGTCATTTTTAGAACTGAAAAATCATCACAATGTTCTGGCATACATACTCAATCTCAAACAAACCCTAACCAACCTATAAAGCATATAAACATGTATATAACAGAGTCACAATTTTGGGGGTGCTTAAGCTACATACTTTTAATTAAGTGACTTAAGTCACCTTAGCTACTTTTAATCTAAATAAATATTATGTAAAAAAATATATTTTTATAAAAAAAACCAAAAAATCCTCCCTACCAATCAATTCCTCTAGCGAATAAGACAAAATCTTCGTCCACAAAGTTCCATTTTTCTTGCTCTCAGTCTCAAGCTCAGTTCGCAATTGGTCAAACTGTTTCTGTCGCCTCTCATTCAGTTGTAGCACGGCGTTTTGCATCCTGGAGTAATGTCGCCTCTTTTGTATCCAGGCTATCATAGCATAACCCAGCACCAGACCAAAGGCAGCAGACGTCAGGGGTCGTTCGGAAATCGTGTCCAGGAGATCCAAACAGATCTGATGGAATTCGGCCGACATAGCACCTAGCCAGAGAACCATGATTGGGTGTAAGCTGAAATAATTCAGAAGGGCTTAATCAGAAATGGATTCAGCGGAAACGACCGGATTCACACTACGACTTGCTACAGTACCAATAAGAGGCCAAGAGGGGGGACAAGATTTACAAAAATTTTGAAGGAAAATACCATTTCCTGAAAAAGGACCAAATTTCCTGAAAAGGGGCCAAATTTTATTTGCCCCACCGGACAGGGCAAAATAATTTCAGTCCCAGTCTGTTCTAGAATCGACACTTGGCTTAACAGCCGTTATCTATGAAATTATATACGAATCAACCGCGGCTTTGATTAGGTATTTTGCCCGGCCGGTGTCACTGGAAATATTGTCCCTCGGAAGAACTGCACTTGAAGTCGTCTTCGTTCACACAAAAGCTGCCAAATTTAGACTAGTAGTTTCCTGGAATAGCTTAGGGACAAAACGACAGGAACAAGGACAAGGACAAGTATGAGGGGGGGTTAAGAGTTCAGATATACTATACAGCATATGCATACCCATGACGCTTAGAAAGGGTAGTTATTATAGTTCCTTTCCGTTATTCCCCCACCAGCCGCAATATTATGTGGTATACTCAGGGGTGGACGCGGGTCGTCGGTACCCGCGGGTGTTGGGTTGGGTTGGGTCAAAAAATTTGAGCCGTGAGTCGACCCGCGAGAACCCACTTCAGGCTGCGTGGGTCGACAAATTTTTTCCGACCCGCGAAACCTAAAAAATCACTATGTCGGCCTCCAATTTTACAGAAGTTTGAGTACCGTGTAATAGTACCATTCGTTTAAGGTACATATGTAGCAATGCAAACGATGTAGGTACAGATGTGCACTTTGCAAATTGAAATTATACATGGGCAACAGCTAAAAATAATCAATTATTAGGTAGGGTATGTCTATGGAGTGGTGGGTCAAAGTGGGTCGCGGGTCGAGTTTTACGGCGCGGGTTGGGTCGCGGGTTACCCACGAGTGTCGAGCCGCGGGTTGGATTGGGATTTTTTACTTTTTTTTCAGATTTTTCCTGGAACGCTAATGTTTGCTTTCCGGAATGCCGAAATAATCCTAAAACATCAAAATCACGTAATTCAAAAAGTTTTACTTTTTTATTTTCAAACATTCTTTGATATTGTTACAATTTGAAGATGCATTGAAATGAATAATCTAATACCGAATGCATTTTATGCTTGAATTACGTCAACAAGATATATACGCTTCAAGCTATTAATAAATTAGCTGAAAGCAATACAGCACGTGTGTAAACTAACGAAGCAGTACATATAGTGTACAAGAAACGTTACAGAATTTTTATCAACACATCCACTTACAGAAACTTTACAAACTGGTTATGTATCAGTGTGTTTAACTTGCAATGGTAGCTAAAGTTTTACAATACAGACTTTCACATAACCGTAGATTGATTCCATACAACATGTTCTTTTATGATAACTGATAAGCCCAAGTTCCCCTTTGAACACTTCGGAATTAAACCATTTTACTTGGGATGATAGTCTCGGTTTTTATCCGAGACCGAGACTACCGAGACCGCAAAAACCGAGACTTTCAGTTATTTTTTGACATTTATCGACCTATCGATTTGATGACTTCTTATAAGTTTTTAGGCAGAATATTTTTTTAGAGCACACTCAGACACGTAACGTATATTTCTAACCGCACGACAATTTGGGTATTTTTCTCGGGTTTTTGCCTTGACCGAGACCTCCAACCTTACATTTTATACAAATGGTCCCATCTATGGCATTGACATCCGGACATCAAAATTCTCTAAAAAACCATTCGACCAGAAACGCCGCACTTTTTTTCTGAAATTGCGCACTTTTTTTTGGTCATGTGCGTCCCGTGACGCACTTTTTTTCTGCTGAGGCTGAAAGATGTCATAGTTGATTTGGCCAAAAAGTGCCGAAAATAGCATTTTCACCGCGAAAATTTTGAAAAATTTTCCTAAATTGCGTCAAACCTATCAAATTTGTAAAATTTTCTGATGTGTCTAACGTTTCAAGCTTGATCTAAACAGCTACAACTGGTCTCAATGACAGTTTACAACCTATTATGATAAGAGTATGATTAGAAAAAATCGTGTCGAAGCATGCCACACCCAGCAACAGCAAGTTTCTTAAAAGCATCAATTAATGCCAATAGGTATTTAGATGATTGCTGCGCCAGTATCAAAGTTTGGAATAGGAGAATTCTATTATATATATCTGCTGAAGTTAGCTGCGCTTTCATATATATACAGTGTTAATAGTTTCAGTTCCTGCCAACCTAATTTGGCGTATTGATGCCGTCTCCAGGGGAATTGAGTTAAGTCTCAAAACATCAGATACTTGGCTTCTGGGGGCTGCCGCTTCCAGACCCCTGCAACTACTGCAGTTCCCGTTTTGTATATACTTTTTCAAGCAAAATTGCATTCTGT
The DNA here is from genome assembly GCA_030248245.1 of Trissonchulus sp. WLG1_4. Lineage (NCBI taxonomy): Eukaryota > Metazoa > Nematoda > Enoplea > Enoplida > Ironidae > Trissonchulus > Trissonchulus sp. WLG1_4. Next base: position 10,123 of record JASANF010012999.1, on the reverse strand, counting down.
CTTTTTCAGCCTGCTTAAATTCAAAACTCTGCTTAGCTTCACAACAACATACCGACATTGACATGATCAGAAAAATACCGACATTGACGTGATATTTATGTAAGTCCCTATTGGATACCGCACTGTGAAGCGTATCGAATAAAACAAAAATTTGTCCAAGTCCCCGACTCTCAGAAACCAGAATTTATAAGTTAAGCTCAGTTTTCGCACACTTTTAAATCAACAAGGCAGTGGCGTACCCAGGGAAGGGTAGATGGGCGGAATTGCCCCCCCCTCCCGAAATTTTTTCTAAGTGAATTTTTACACAAGGGTTCTCCCTTTTGCTTTTATTGTCTGGTCGAAAAAATTTTCCGATACGTTTCCAATTGATCAAATTTGGCCTAAAAATCTAAAAATTTTTCCATTTTTTTCCTGGGGGCTGCCGCCTCCAGACCCCTGCAACTTCTGGCAACGTGGTCTTTCATTTTCGACTCACTTTTTTGTTCCTTCTAGAGAAGGAACTATTGTTTTGAAATCGACTCTGCGCAGTGTTATTGTGGCAGCTGCATGGTGATAGGCGCATATGATTAACACGTAAAGTCAGTATGGGAACTGACTGCTCTTTTTTTGAAGGCTTCGGTTTCTAATGACAAAATGCTCAATAACACTTTGCCTACGTATTGAGTTGTCATTTTGTAAAATTTTGTGATTTAAAACTCTATTTTTAATTTTTCAGACAAGATACCTACACATGCTAATCACGTGATTGTCTAGACGATGTCTGCTCTCATACTTCTTTTCTACATAGTCATAACCAAACAACGATAGACATCGAAGTAGCGTAGTCGAATGGTCAAAAGCGCTACTCCAAAAGTTTCTGTTATCCTACTTCGAGGGTTCGACCCCCATACGGTTTTTTGCAAAAAATTTAGCAGTTTTTGTCAGCATAAACTCTTTTGACAGGAGTTTTCTTTGTCAAGTATGCGACTGCGTGCTGTATTCACGAGCAGTTCCAGCAACTATGGCATGATTTCTCGAGAAAATTGTTGAATTTATAGTTTGATTTCAACACAAAAGCTCTGGATGTAAAAATCGAATGTACACAGGTATTAATGCATTCTATGCATGGAAATACACACAAGTCTGTAAAACCGAAGCTGAAATCTTATGGGTAAATTACGCAGAATTTTCACTCCGCGAAGGAACCTTGCCCCCTTTTGGGGCCTGCTTGTTATGTTAATATTGAAAATAGTGCATTTTAACCCATTACAACAAATCAAAAAGCCATTCCCCCCGAAATGTTTTTCGAGGTATATATAATATACGCCACTGCTTAAGAGTAGAAAATATGAAAATTTTTTCAAAAAAATTTTTTAAACCCCAAATTTGTAATTGAGGACGGCCAGTGCCATAATAAAGTGATTTTTACCTAAAACATGCGCTTACATAGCATTATAACCGCCCTGCCCACTTTTTTTCAAAATGACGCAAAAAAATGTGGGCATGTGCGTCAGACGACGCAAAATTTTTGACGAAAAAAAACACTGCATTCGACCCTGAAACTGCACCATGCTCATGCGAGAGAGGCTGGCTGCTATATACCTACACAATTAGTGGCGTGATTATTTCGTAATTTTGATGGCTGAACGAAGATACGGCAGAGTATGAAATGAATCGACCCTGAGGGTAAGGACATTTACATAGGAACATACATTATTATACAAAACTGAGCGGCACTAGGAGACGACCCTTATGTATTCCAAATATATCAGCCAATCAAGCACTGAATCGATAATCTAACAGCTGAACCATAAACAGATAACTTAACGCCACGTTAAAGACTGCCTCACAAGGTGAAAAGGATTGGCTGGCCCATGCGGCAACACGTACCGCGGCGAGACACCTAGTGAGATTTATATCAGGTGGGCAGCAAATGCGTTACATGACGCCACAAAAGTATCACAGATGCACATTACCTCATACCTCCGGTTTTCATATCGTGTGCATCTTTACGCTGTTACCCTTTTAAAAAAATTATAGACAGATTTTGTGATTGTAACCAAATTTGCCATGCAAAACTTAAAAATACGAACCAAAATAAGAAAATCAGAACAACAATATTGAGATAACGTTTATTCCCAAACAATAAATAATCACATTATCCAACCAAACACAAATAAGTGACATCAACACTCAACATGATATTAAGTTATATGAAAAATGAATCATTCGCAAATAATTTCAGTATTCACCAATTTCGATAAGAAATGCAAGTGAAACTAAAAATCTGCGAAGTGAAAACATTAAGACCCCACACCAAAGGTGAAAGGTATTCATGCCTACAGCCCAGTTTTTAGGCGGTGAAATTTCCCAAATTATTTTGGCAGCTTAACCGAAAATAGACCTGCAAAGCAAGCATGTATGATGAGGCGCACCCCCCCTCCTTTCTAAAAAAATAAAAAATCGAAAATCGTTAGGTCTCGAAAATTTGGCCAGAGAGTCCCCCCAAAATTTTGACCTCGTTACATGCTCCAAAGTATTAGGCGACCTTAACATTAAAATAAAATACCTACCATAATATTCACCCCGGCAAAATATGATGCAACTTATCATTGATTGAAATATTTATTTTATCCAGTAGTTAAGCCACTAAGTCTAATCAAAAATTGCGGGACGGGAGTACGGGACCCATGAGAAAACACGAAAATTCGCTACGAATAAGTATAAACTAACTTCAAAAAAAGCACATAGGCAGTTGAAAAAAAGATGCCAGAAATATCTCTCTGGGTCTACCAATTTTCGGCGAAACGTGAAACTACGTCAAAAAGAAAGATAAAAAAACTATGCTTATAAAACTGCCATTTTTATATAATATACCATTGCTAAGTAATCGAAATCAACGGACGTTTATCAACTGAAAACTAATAAATTATTTTTAGGTATTTTTAGGTATAATTAACTGGACTTAACTATGCACATAAAATTTTAATTTGAAAAATGATCAATGAATAAAAAAAATTTAATGCTAAAAACTACATATTCAAATTCACTAATCCGAGAATAGTTTTAAGCAAGGGCATTAACAACATTTCGTACACGCCCACATACAAATAATTCAGTCCGTTTAGTTCAATGAACCATTCATAAGGTTTTCTTACTATTCCGTCCGACAAAGCTTCTTTTACAAATCCCGTCCATGTAATTCAGCAAGAATGGAATATCACCCATGGAAATCGCAATAATCCCTGAATCTACAAACGTCCTATCAAAAATCAGCTTCAAGCATTCACCGCAGCAGTAATGCCGCCCATAATGTTGACAGGACGATTCTTGTACTTTTTCGAGATCTCGGCCTCAATCTAAACAGAAATAAAGAACATCGCATATATATACCATAATAAAACACCTCATTATATAACCTAGCATATAAACAAATAGTCTTCGCAAATAATTTAATACCAACTATCCTTTGCAACCTTAAATTCATGGAAAGTTACTTTCAAACAAAACACTGTCTACTTTTTCGAACATTAAACGGTTATTCGGGTCGATTCATACTCACAGCCGCATGTCCGCTTAACCGACTAAATTTACCAACAAATCATGCCAGGATCTGATCTTATGCACTATTAGTGGCATGACTTTTTCGTATTTTTGTCAGCTAAACGGGCATACGGCTGTATTAAGTATGAATCGACTCACGAGGGACATAATACTAAAGTCCACTAGACATCACCAAAAAAGACATGCCACCAATGTACGCTTTTGTGGCATTAGTGAAGAGATTGTTCCGTAAGATATTATCCTACCATTGAAATTTTTCAGAAGATAAACCACTGATTAAGTTGAGCCGCCTTCCAGAATGTTGAATATTGCCTACCTTTCTCAACGTTCTACAGAATTTTGTAATTATGAAAACACATACGGCTGTAAGTATGAGTCGACATTAATTATCAGTCACATAATCGCATCTGTCATTCTATTTTCTGCATCTCTACCTGTTTTTGCAGCTCCTTTGTTTTGCCTATCAACAGGTCCAGCTGTGCGGTGTGTCGTTGGACGTCTTCGGCGCTGGACTGTTGGTTGTCGCGCATCAGGGAGGCAACGTGCAGATAGCGTGACTGTAGCGATTTTTTCTGTTCCAATTCGTCGGCTAATTTTTCCAATGTTCTGAAAAAATTTATCTGAACTAAATCCTTATCAAAAATTAATGTCAGTTATGTATTTGGGAAAAGAAAAATAGATCTTTATTGCCTCAGAATAACCACATATCTAATTAAGTAAACAGTAAATTAATATCTTAGTCCTATTTCAAGATGATAACCAAAATGAATAAAAATCGTCTATATAAAGAATGTATGAATTTTTGAAGACTTCAAGAAAAATTGTCATATTAAAGACGAATTAAGACGTTAATGACCCTTTATTGGAAATCTAATAATTTTATATGGTTGTATTCACTGTCATATTAACACAACCATATTTAGTCAAATTCAAATAATATAGATTCCTACCGTATGGAAGTCCGCATACGGAATAACTGTTTTCGGTACGGATCAGTCATCAATTTGAGTATGTCATCCACTTCGCTTAGCATTTGCTGCAAGGCGGCTTCGTCTAAATCCAAGCTGCCGTCGGAAGGCATCATTTGAGAAATCAGAAATTGCGCTGGATGTTCCGATTTCACCGAGCCAAGTCTTGATTTCAGAAAAGCCTGTAACTCTAGCAGATCCACTAGGAAAAGAGTTTGGCTTTTTTGGTACTCCAAAATGCCCAGTGCGTCCTGGCCTTTGGCAACACCGTCCACCGGTAAATCCGCTAAATCCCCATGATCCCCTTGACTCCCTTGATCCGCCGGCTCAACCAGTGATATGCCCAAATCCTCCACTGTATCAAAGTCAATCAATTGGTCGTCACCGAAATCAATTTCACCCTCGTCGTCGATAACCTGAAACAAAATATGAACGAATAATTTTTTACGCTTATTAAATACAGGACCTTTTCTACTACGTTTGACCAGACTAGCGTGTTGCCTGCCTGTTTGTTTATTCCTTTCCACTATAACTTGGACAAAAAAGTCAAGCTTCATCTGAAAAAGTAAAAAAGGTCAAGGGTTTAACTTTAACTTGAAATAAAATAACCTTGCTTTATAACCAAAAATATTGATTATTTTTTTAAAAAATGGACTGATTTTCGGCTTACTTAAACTCAAATTAACACTTAACTGCCTAAGCTTTACTTTAAAATTAACACCGACTTAAAAAATAATTCTATAACGAGAATTCAAAATACCCTATGCACACAAACAAAATGTCATTAAAAAATTCCCGCTATTAGCTACACAGGAGCTAAAAAATGCTGTCGCTGTGCAGATAAGAAGCACGCAAAGCCTTAGCCTGATGCTAACTGTAAGTAATTTCCCACTATGAAACATATTAGACAATATGCTTCAAAATACAACATTGGAGAATTCTGCTCTGAATTCATCAAATTCGATATCAAATAAATGACCAAAGCAGCATTAACCTGATTCTGTTCCGCTTCCAGTAACTTCTTATAACTGAGCATTTCAACGGTGTCAGGCTTACTGCCCGTTCTCCATTCATAAACAGTCACATTTCCATCTACTATTACTTTGGACAACAAAGGCAATAGATCGGTTTCTTCTTGGTCTCTAAAAAATCCAAAACGTTGACTTAATTGATAAAGTTATACAAGCTACAAATAATTTTACAATACTGACATGTTGAGTTCAAGAAAATGCTCAAGTCAATCGCTTGGTTCTACTGAAAAAGTTTCTACTGAAAATTTATAATTTTTAGCTATTAAATAACAATACAGCACACTTTCAGTTCAGTGTCCATTATATTTTTTATCATTATTTATATTTATTTTATATTTTTCAAATAAATCTATAGGAATTAGAAACGTGATTTAGAATGATACGTACTTCTGATTGACGAATTGTCGAAACTTTCGATAATAATCAATGGAATGCTTCAACTGATGGCATTTCTTCACAACCCCCACCAAATACTCCGGAAGACTATCGACCAACTCTGCTAGCTCGATTTTTATACGCTCTCCCTGAAAATACATAAAGACGTACAAGGGGTTGGGTGGGGGGGGGGGGTTTTGGAAGGACTGGTGGGGGGGGGGGGGTGGGGCTTTCTGGGGGAGGATCCCTGCCCCCATAAATATAGCCCAGAGGAGCGTCCCGAAAATCGGAGAAAAAGTGGCAAAGATGGTATATACTTTATTCGAAAATTTCACCAAAAACCTTTCCCCTATTAATTTTTACTCCGTTATATACATCTATGCCGCCAACTATGAATAACAGTTTGATCTATTCAATCTAACTGTCCAAAATAAAATAGTGAAAAATCAAATTTCGACTCACCCACCTTAATGCCAATCTTCTGGCACTCAGTAATGAAATTTCGTTGAGCTTCAGCTGCTTGCTTCTCCGAGTCACTTTCTTTCTTTTGATACTCCTGCAAGTTTAAGAAGCAATAATGAAATACAATAATATAATAACGCAACCATGAAACTTGAACTCATATAATTTCTAAGGACACATTTATCACCAAAAGCAAATCTGATCCAAAATCCAAATTCCAGTCATGATCATCTATTTCATAGCATTCACTTGACAGATAATTAATACCAAGAATTATAATTACAATACCTCAATGGCAGCGTGCGCTTTGCTAGTCTGACGTTTCAATGCGGGGACTTCATACTGCACCAATCTCTGCAAAATCTGAGCTGCCTCTGCTAAAAAAGATATTATGCACTTTGAACTTGAGACCTGATAGCTCCTCAGATCAAGATCCTCCAGCTGTGGCCTGCCCCCGCCTGATCAGACAATGCCAGTGAGCCCAGGCCTGTGCGAGGTCAATGGCAATTTGTGTTAATGATCTAGCCCAATGCGCTGCCCCATAAGAATGTTTCAAAAATGCGAGATATTTTTCACTACCTTACCCTACGCTTGCTTGCAAGCATAATAATATTACCGTATTATCTATCGCAGTGTATATTTTTAGACCACATGATATCAGACATGTTTGCACATTCTTGGCGCGATTTATGCGGTGCTTAAGCCAGAGTTAAAAAAATTGGTAAAAATAGTAGTAAACGCCCACACACGGTCTCCACATACAAGAACTTTGTCCCGTTCATTCAAAGAATCGTCCCCTGGTATCTCGCCTCACAATTATTAGCGTCTGACCTTCACATCCCCCCAGATTTTAATCACTTCAACAAAACTTAAAAAAAATCGTGACATGAAACTTGCTATAAAACCATATAATACAACCGTACCAAGATAAATAGAATCTTTAGCGTATAACTTGACGATTTCTTGCCAATCCTATAACAAAAAATGAAAAACTTTAGTGACTACTATATATATATATATATATATATATATATATATATATATATATATATATATATATATATATATATATATATATATATATATATATATATATATATATATATATATATACATACATAAATATATATATAATATGTGTGTGTGTGTGTGTGTGTGTGGTCCGTATTTTTTCGTAGTTTCACAAGCTGAACGGACACATGAAAACAAGTATGACTGGGCAGTGAAAACCTGGGAATCTTTGTATCAGTATTATTGTAAATGGATGAGCTGCTTTAAAACTGTTCCTCGCATTAAAAATGCAATCAAATCGTCACGTTTCAGTTATATACACTTACACATACATACACATTCGAAATCTGCAACAAATTATATATATATATATATATATATATATATATATATATATATATATATATATATATATATATATTATATATATATATATATATATTATATATATAATATATATATATATGCGTTCTGCAAAAATTAGTAAGCTACCTACGCGAACAAGCTTACCTTCATGCGCTGTGATGAATAGAAACCAAACAAATTTTTGGTGTCAGCTTCTGTTTCTTTCAAAATATCTACGATTCGTAGACAGTGGAAATAATTTATATCTGAAACAATATAACATTAATATAGTAAATATGCAATTTTTAGCTACGTGCTACCTAAACCATAGTTTTTTTTTCTCAACCATATTCAATTTCCAAGTTGCTGTTAAGGCATGAAGTTCTGTTTCATAAAAATTCACTTAAGATGGTAGAACGCCAGCATAGTTCTTGCGTGCATAAACTACCATAGCCTGTGTGCTCTGTAAACAAACAAAAACAACAGATCGATAATATTCACTATTCAGACGAACATGTATAATGTGAATAGGTGTCAAACGTCAATTTGCCGACTTTCTAACTCCTTTGCAAACTGTATGCCGCTGCAAGTTGGCTGAAACTCTGTCAATTGAAGTCTTCACGGTCTATGGCAAGAACAAAATTGTTCCAACTTTAACGACATGCAAAGTTGTCTGCATTCCCATCACTATATTATATCTCCTTAAAAGGCGTCAAGGGCGGAAATGAAAGTGTCCACCGCCCCCCCCCCAACTTTCAATCAGTGTTCTTCTCTTCCCAAAATGTTAGCCGACCTAATTTCATTCATTCACCAGCCAGCGGGGCGAGTCATCTGCGGAGCTCCAGGGAAGGAGCACTGCGGACCTTATTTCCAGTTCCATGGGCTACGGGCGCCTCAAATGTTGATTACATTAAAAAGTCATCTCCCTGATATATAGTTTGGGCGGAATGGTGAAGCATATGTCTGCGTGTAGGAAGTGAAGAGGCGTTTCCCCTTCCACGCATCGTATGGGGGTGGTCTTGGCCTAGTTTGAACTCCGGCGAAAGCCGGAAAATGTTTTGCAGTTTTTCGATCAACTCATCTTTATGGTACTTTTTTGGCTACTGCTACAAAATTTTTGCGATTTTTCGACTATACTTAATTTTGGTACACTTTTTCGGCAATCAGAGGGGGGTGCCTGGTGTCTGAGGGGGGGCGGGGTGCCGACCCCATGGCGGGGGGGTGGAGACCCTCCCCAAACATGTGCATCTATGCTTACTGAAGCAACATACATAACCGATTATACATTAGAATAGCAAATACTTACAATCATGATACTCAGTAGTTTGAGCTCTAGCCAACACACAGATATCATTAATATTTGTCCGTGCTTACATGTTCCAGAAAGCAATGCTAAAATATCAGCATGTTCTGGCATATCTTGGATGGCCTGGTTAATTTTTTGGCGGACGACGAAAATAGCATTCTGCCAGTCTTTGGAACAATGCCTCCGACTTATAAGCCAGTCTAAAAAAAATTAAATTAACAACAAAACAATATTTACGTACTGATTATGTTCGTATCGAGCTATAAATCGAACACAATTATATATTAAATAAGCAGATATATATATTCGACATTCGTTAATCGTTATACATACAAGGGCGTACCCAGGGGGGGGGGAATGGGGGGAATTCCCCCCCAAAATTTTTCCCCACTGATTTTTTACACAAGGGTTTTTATGGTCCGGCCGGAAAAATTTTCTGATACGTCTCCAATGGACTAAATTTGGCCTAAAAATCAAAAAATTTCCCAAATTTTTTTCCGGGGGCTGCCGCCCCCAGACCCCTGCGACTATGTGGCTTACTATTCCTCGTTATTGTCTTTCATCAAAGCTATGCATGTATACACAACTACATTATACTGCATGTGCATGTGTACACGAGTATATTATGCTACATTTACTTGTGGAATACACCGTCTGATATGACACTCCCATCTTTTGTTTTAAATTTTGTCGGAAAAATTTCTGATACGTCTCCAGTTGACCAAATTCGGTCTAAAAATTGGAAAAATTGCCTATTTTTTGGCCGGAAAAACTTTCTGATACGCCTCCAATTGACAGAATTTGGCCAAGAAATCGAAAATTAAAATTAAAAATTTTAAATTAAATTAAAAAATTTTTTTCTGGGGGCTGCCGCCCCCAGACCCCTGCAGCCTTGTGGTTTAGTAAGCTTGCGTTTGTAAGGCGTTTTACGTTTTACGAACTCACTACAAAAAATCGAAAAGTCATTCCCCCCCCCCGAAATTTTTTTCTGGGTACGCCACTGTGTACACACACACACACCCACACACACACACACACACACACACACACACACACACACACACACACACACACCCACACAC